>NJDD01001846.1:224574-241499 GCA_002245505.1 Calephelis nemesis | reverse complement strand
CTTTTTGTTAAAAATAATTGGTTAAAAAGGAGGTGACGAGTACAGTCGTATATTTAAGTTTTTATGTTTGTCATGTCCGCGCTTTGTCGTTTACGGACCGAGTTGGAGCAGGAGGATTTCACTACACATTTTTTGCAAATTCAGGTAGTTGATGAATTTCACGTTAAAAACCCGTATTAAAAACCACATTTCACGTGAATATTTTAACTACGGCAAACGCTGTGTGAGCCTTCAAAGTTTTAATTTTCAATTTTGATTGACAGGAGTGAGTTTTTAAGAACCTAAATCGAGCCTACTCGCGCAATACAATATCAGCCTTTGCTGCATATCTGAAAATTCAATTTTGATTAACTTTTATAAATCAGTGCGTCTTCTGTACGCTATGCTATGACTAATTATTGTGGTTGGAGTTGAAATTTTTGCAATAACAATTTTAAGCTTATCTTGATCAAAAATCTTCTTAGTTCAATTACTATTTTGAAAAATTTTATACTACACCTCAACATAATCCTTAGCATGTCCCCAGTCTCGCTTGCTGTCCAGATTCCCCAGCTCCAGCACATCCAGCAGTCCAAGCTGTATCTTTGCCACCGCACGCGTAATTTTTCTGGTGACGAAGTTCTCGCCCCGCCGCGGACTCTCGTGGTTGAACAGCACGCCATTACAAGCGAACATGTCATACGCTTCCCTGTAGTTCACTACTATCCAATATCCGTATAGTTTTGCACATGCTGTAAGTATTTTTAAGAAATACATTTTAAAAGCCACTTGTATTTAAACGAAGCTAGCGTCCGCCCCGGCTTCGCACGTTTATTAAATATACATATAAACGAATTATCAACTTGCGACGTAATACCTAATAAAATAGTTGCAGTCGCTTTTCGCAGTCTTATTGCGCTTAGTTATAATAGTAGGTAATAGCGGCCCGCCCTTGCTTCGAACGGTAATAAATATACATTTCAACCCTCCTCTTCCATCACTTTATCTATTAAAAAAACCGCATCAAAATCCGCTGCGTAATTTCAAATATTTAAGCATACAAAGACATAGGGACAGAGGAAGCGACTTTGTTTTATATATGTAGTGATGCCATTTGATGGTGTACATATGTATATTATTTCGTATATCGTGCCTATATGATCGGCGGTACAATCATATAAAAAGCAATAAATAAGTATTTCTGAACCAGTCACACAAATTCAATCTAACCCCAAAGTAAGCAAATTATATGCTTGTGTTAGTCAACGGCTCTTATACATAAAAATACTTAAATACTACACAGACACGCACAATACCAGGACAAATTTAATAAACATCCAGACCCGGAAATGCAAACATCTAATTCGACCAACGAGGCGGTCGGCGGTCAGTATAAACCAATTAGTGCTGACAAAAATTTTCTAAAATCGATAAGATTTTGTTGATATCATGCAGAAAATTTAATAACACAAAATATAGTTTATTGGATTGGTATTTAAAACAATTGTTGAGAGTCCTGTATGTATGTATGTATGTATGTATGTATGTATAATTTAAAAAAAAATACAAACAATCACTTCAAAAGCAATAGTCAGAAATTAATATTATTTTTATGACGGCGGCGGTGCGAGCGATACATGTCTTATTTTTCAGACTATGGCGTTTAAAAGCTTAAGTCAATGATTCTGACACGGAGAAATAGATTATAAATACTGTAATAAATTTGAAATACACTAAGGCACAATAAAATGTTCGCCACACAAATACCTGCTCAGTTGGGAAACGAACCCGAGTCCTGCGAAAAAATCATTTATATTAAATATCATACAATTGTTATTACCATATGGCGACCTAGGATAAAACGGCGTCTTCTCGGTTTGTGGTACTTCTATCACTTTTCCATACAATTCTGAGGTAGAGGCTTGGTATATTTTGGTCTCTTTTGTTAGTCCAGCTGCTCTTACCGCTTCTAATAGCCTGAGTGTACCTAATGCGTCCACTTGGGCGGTATATTCACTAAGTTCAAACGATACTTTTACATGGGATTGTGCGCCTAAGTTGTATATTTCTTTTGGTCGTACCTGAGGAAGAAATAGAGCAAGTTTGTTAAACATTTGAGGAGACTAGAAACAATGACCAAACGACTGCTAAAACTTTTAATGGTATCCAACTGTCCTATTTAAAAAAAAGTAGTAATTATTCTTTAAGTAATTACATGTATTTTTTAACATTTCTTTTTTTTTGTTTGCCGACTATTCCATTATTTAAGAAATATATAGTTCAAGTCCAACTCTATCTGCCTAAAATTGTAACAATTTCCAGACTTAGTTGTTTTAGGTGACAAGAGCTTTTCGGATAAGAGGATTTAAATTCCAATACCAATTCATGCCCAAACTTAAGTCTACATTTCAGGCGGAAAATCCCCAAAATAAGTAAATAATAAATTGTTGCCTGTCTTCACTGGTTAATTTTGAAAACCTTTTACGAAACTAATCCGATAGCTTGTACTTAAATACCTGCTTTAAATGTAAATAAAGGCATTAAAAATTTCGCCACGGGACACAGGATCCAAAGTAGTTCAGATGGTTAGTGCATTCATCGGCTTGAGACGAAATGTTACAGGTTCAGATCCTGTCTGGGGCTATTTTTTTTCTTTCTTTAAAATTTATTGCTATGATGAAATTTATTCATTTCTGTAATTATCATTCCACACAAAACAGTTATGACAAGTGTACAAATAACGTAAGTATACATTATAATATTCATAAAATTAGAGCAGCTTCTAATTTAACAATAGGCTATTATGAAAGTAATTAGTTACATTTCAAAGTCCGGTGAAGCTGTAAAAACAGCGAGGTTAGCAACACGTCAGAAACATTAATAATAACCTAAAACCGCCTTATCAAATTGTTAATAAAAAATTAATTAAAAATTTCAAAAACCTTTAACACAAGAACTTAATTGCCCCTTAAAAAGTAAAAAATATCCGAGTATATTGAGACATTCGTTTAATCTCCCCACTCATCCCCCACAAATTTTAAACGGCTCAACCGATTGTCATCAAACATGTCTAAGAACACTCGCACATAAGTTACCTTTAATACAAAAATAACTAAATTGAAATTATTGCATTCGTTTGGTAGTTATGATGCCACACATAGACAGACAAGTCAAACTTATAACACCCCTCTTTTTATCGACGGGGGTTAAAAATACGCAGATACAGACGAGTTACCAATATATTATACAGATATGATTCGCCTTAACAAAAAATGTGATAACGTGTACTGTCTTTTAAGTTTCGTTGGAACTTTACTACTTTTTCATAGTTAAGGTGAAGTTTAGCAAAATTTTGATTGTGTTGAGACTGGTTTTCGTGTTGAATTTTTATCCGTGGATTAATTAAGGACTAAATATTACATTAGAGCCTTTTACTTCACACGTTCTAACAGCTTTGTGGCGAAATTATGAAATAAAATACTGATAACTTGAACTACTACAACTTTTATCGAAAATTATTTTTGTAATCTTATCAATTTTAAGGGCCGTTCTTTTTTCATGGACTTCTTGTTTAAGAGATTTCTTGCACCGAATCAAATTGGGTTTCCAATCTCATACAAAAATATTAACAATCACAGAATCTATACTTGTGATCGTCGGCGCTTGGTGGAATTCCATTGTATACACACTTTTTTTGTAGTAAACGCTTGCACTTATCCAATATACACTTTTATTTAATACTTTTCGTTACTCTTCAGCCAAACGGTTTAAATTTTTACAGTATCATCAGGGCTTTAAAACTAAACATAAAAAAATGTTTTAATTTAACATTCAGTACTTATTTGGTTGGAAGTTATTAAATAAAGTGTACAGTGATAAAAACAAGGGTTTACTACAAAAAAGTGTGTATATTAACAATCAGTATTATTATAAATGCGACAGTGTGTTTGTTTGATTTTTTCCAAGTCTCAATGGTGTGATGTTAATATCATACAAGTATTTTTTTATGTGTGAAGGAAATACTGGTATGTGACATAAGCTACCTTTTATTCTGATTTCCTTTTTTTATAATAATATTGGAAAGGCAAACAAGCAGACGGATTTCCTGATGGTAAGAAATTCACGCCACCTAGAGACGCCAAAGGTGGTAATGGTGCGTTGCCAACCTGAGGCCGGAATGTTAGGCTTCGAGTAAAAGTAAGTTAACCGGCTACCTTACCCTCCAAACCGGAACAACACGTCATGACGTTATGGTGGCAGGAATAGGTAAGGCGGTGGTACCAATCCGGGTGATTCGCGGCGAAACTACTACTTAGCAAACGGTTTTCCGCGTTACCTAAATACCTACCTAATTCCTTTGTATCTACCTACCTTATTTATTATTTATAAGTACCTAATAGTCGCGGGTAATATCTAGTAAAATGTATATATCACTATGTAGACTAGTAAATAGCGAAACATAACATTTTTATAGATCATTACTCATCAGTTAAGTGCTCCATTAATTACTTTTATTTGTTAACCACGATAACCATCACATATCATGTCCGTTAACAACACCTTAGATAAACCACTGATTAGTATCTATCCGCAAGGTTACTTTGCAATAGTCGAGCGATGACAAAAACGAGCGACGTTCGTTAATTATTTGGTAATTCATGTTACAAACAAAACCAGCAATCGATTTATTTTAAATCGCTGTAAAGTAATTTTTAAAGCCGTGTCGGTTTTGTTGTTAGAACTAAAATTATAAATATCATCTATTCATGTAATAAAACAGTACCAAAATTAAGGATGTACTTTAAATATTTTTAAAAAAAATTTTACTATTGTATACGTGATATTGAACCAAAAACAATGGGAACCTATAAATTTTTTATAGGTTTGTCTTTTTACTTTTGACACAAGAATTACTGAACGGGGATTTATTTGGTGTTCCGCTGTAGTCATAGGGTCGCATATCTACTGCCAGTGGCATGCAACTTTAAAAAACCGATAACCATTGGTCTAAGATTCAGGCAACGCAAACGTGATGAAAAGACTCATTTTTTAAGAAATCTGAGGGCGAACAAGTAGTTAGATTTCTTGATGGTAGGAATAGACGTGATCTAAAGAAACCAAAAGACTCATGCTCTTTGAGATTGGGATGTTAAGCCTCTAGCGTAAGTTTATAGGTTACCCTTCCGGAACACGATAACAGCGAGCATTAACATCATCGCGGTGGTAACAATCTGGTCGTGTCGTCGCAATTCTCTACCATGTAAAAATTTTAACAAATCCGTATGCGCCTTTTACAAGATACTTGGCAGGAAGGCAGTTGCCCAATACTTGGAAATAGTATGTAGCAATATTTTATCACATTCTCCATATTTTGTCGCTAAAATACGCTAGTAACTGCGATAAATGTGTTGTAACAAACTTTATAATCTAAAAACCTTGAATGCTATATAGTATATTGTTAACTATACAATGATTTTCCTCTCCATCATTTGCGTTTAAAATTTTGACGTTTCTGACCGACTTCAAAAAGGAGGAGGCTATCAATTCTCCTGCGTTTTCTTCACATGTTACGCGATTACTCTGCCACTAACGTATGGATTTCCATGGTTTATTTTTGAAAGGTTCGAGGAAACGGAAAGGCCATGATTCAGGTTTAAACAAATATGTATGAGATTCAACGAGTAGTTTTTGAGTTAGTTATATTTAATAATATAATAATATTTCTTGTATACTATGATAATGTGGTTAAAAAATCTCATTTAATGGATATGTCATGTCATTGTAATTTTATAGAGTTTAAATTATAACTGCAGCTTATAAACATAAAATTTAATTGCAATTTTTATGGTGTTAGAATACAAACAAGTGTACTGATTTTCCGATCGAAAAATACTCCGCTAATAGACAGCAAAAAAATGTTTGTTAATACATTGGCATTTGTCAAATACAAGGCCTTTAGTTTCTTGGATAAGTTAACCGGCTACCCTAGTCTTTGGCACAGGACACAATATTGGCTAGCATTGCAATAATATAACAGCTAGTAACAACCTAGTCGAGTTCACCATGCTAGTCAAAGAACTGCATTTTCACATGAGACTGTCACAAGACTGTTAATGTTACATAAATGCAACACCTGTGGTGTTTGTAGGCTACAGTTGTCTCTAACATCAGAAGAGCAATTTGCTTGTTTTCTGAATTTTAACATTAAAAATACTTTTCACAATTATAATTATTTGAAATCAATTTAATGGGAGTTTTACTTAATTACTTTCCCTTTTCCCTTTCACTCTAAGACCCTCTTTTCTTTGAAGAGATGTGTAATATAAGTAATATGTAACTGCATCGCCTGCATGTAAAACTTCCAAATATTCATATTTTTTAATGAAGTAACACTTCTTTATTATTATTTAATAAATAGGCTACCAGTTTTGCTTAAACAACATCAACAGGGCTGGAGTAGTTTAAGTTCTGGGAAAGGTAGTTTGGGTTAAAGCTAAAGTTACAAATGTAATATAATAGGTATTTAATCCTAAATGGATTGGACAGGACACATTTAAATGCAAAACCTACAAATGGAAGCAACAAATCTATCAAATCCAATAGAAGGGAGAAAAAAGCAGTGATATCCAGCAACAAGATTACAAAAAGATTTACCCAGGTAATCAATACATTTGCCACTCTGGTCCAATACGGGCTGTATTGGACCAGAGAGGCAAATGGCAGGAAACAATGGAGAGGCTTATGCCAAGAGACATGCTGATTTACTGTAAAAGTATCTACGCACCCATGTTTCATTTATAAAAAATAGGCAGAGGCACAACCAGGGCATCCACGACTAGCCGAAGACACTAAGTCCCACAATGTGATAGGTGGCAACTTTATTTTTAGTAGATAACTAATTTTTTCTTTTTTTATTGTTGCCAACCTTATTGATTTTTTCAATAATTTAGTATCAAGTTAAATTTATGTGAATTGTACGCAAAACTTAGATATTTTAAGAGCTTTATTATTATTATAATTATTTTATCATGCCTATAAATATTATGTCTATTTCAAATAATTCTAATTATCTTTCTTTCCATATTTCTCCAAAGAACATACCTTTGTTATGATGCTAATAAGACATGTGGTATCTGTGAGGTCCCCATAGTGCAAGTGCATGTGTCCTCCAGTATGGCTAGCTGGCTTTCCATATAAATGCTGTATTCTTCCTAAAACATTTTCAAAAGTAAAATCTCTAATGCCCAGTTCATTTGTCCAAAAAAATGTAGTTATGCTTGGTGTAGTTTTTTTTATAATTCATAATCAAATACAAATCTCTCTATCTATCTTGATTTAGATGATCATGCCCAAACCATGTTCCAACCAACCAACCATGGCCCAACCAACAAATCTGTGCCATATTCTTTAATGAATACAACAAAGAAGTTAGTTAAAACAAATATAATCTTGGACCATGTTGTATATGTAACATGTCAATGTCATTAGCAACATTTGCACAACTATAGGTGTTGACACAATGAAATCAAATACATAATAGATGAATCTCGCATGTCCTTGATGGTATGGCACAGTGTCCTGTGGCATGACATATTGAGCACAACATTGGTAGATGTTAAAACTTTGGAGAAGATTTTATATGCTCCATAACAAGAATTACTTAACACTAAAAGAAAAGTGTTATATGTTACAAAATTTTTCCCATCATTATTATTATTATCATCATCATTAGCCGGAGGAAGTTCATTGCTGGACATAGGCCTCCTCCAAAGAGCGCCAAAAGTCACGATCACCAGCCGCTTGTAACCAGCGACTCATCGTGACTTTTGATCACAATGAGATCATCAGTCCACCGGGTGGGAGGTCGTAAAACACTACTATTATTATAATAATACGCGCTAATGTGATAAAAACATAACAATTTTTTAAATTAGCAGCAACCCAGTAACCTGCTCTAATTGATTACTACAATATATTTTTATTGTACAGACATCGAAATTATAAGACTTTACAAATGTATATGATTTACGATTCAAAGTATGATGTAGATAAAATTGATCACCTGTATTGAAAGAAGAAGACCTTCTTAGGATTCCATGTACTTCATACCCTTTTTCAATTAGAAACTCGGCAAGATAAGAACCATCCTTAAAAAAAAATTTTTTGTTATTGAAATATTTGAGAATATGCCAAGTAAGGTTAAGCTATTTGCAGTAAAAACTTTATCCACAATATACACATTTAAGCTTTATCCACAAGAGGCAAATAAAATTTGAGTTTTTGTAAATAATAATCTTACATACCTGACCAGTAATACCCGTGATTAACGCGATATTTTTATTATTAGAAATACTTGAGCCTTCACCAGCCATTTCACTAAATAATAAATTTTATAAATCTAAATTTTTCGTCTCGTAAAACTAAATCAAACACGTCTTTACACCGCTAGCCGGTAGGCGTTAAAAAAACAACATAGAATTTTTAGGAACTGATAAATTTATCATTAGTAAAATACACGAAAACTTTCGAATATACAGCTTATTTACACATAAGTGTAACAAATATTACAAACAACATACACATTATACGATTTCTGACCAGAATAATAACACGTTTATGACATTTTCCATTTTAAATGGAAATCAAAAATTTGTAAATAAAATTGTAAACTGACAACTCCTCAAGTGAAAAGACATTTCACAGCTGACAGCTGTCTTCTTTTCGCTTGCCAGTGCCACTTTGCAATCTGTCATTGGCTGTTTTATGGTAGGTTCATGAACGGGTTGGTTAGACATTGGCTTGAGACTTTGTATAATGGTTAGGGGTATGCAAGCTGCTAATAAACACGAAGCAGTTCTCTCTACCAAGAGCTAATACCAATTACGCTTTTACACTTTAGAGTAGGTAATTTATAATTTACTTCACTATAATTTTCATTCAGACTTAAGAATATCATTATTGAAGTGAGAACTTCTTTAGAGGAGTTGCGCACTTTTTTTGGAATGGCTAAAAACTTCTAAAATTTCAAGGCGGTTTAAGGTCTGGAAGAGGATGTATGGATCAAGTGTTTTCGCTCCGCAACATTGTAGAGAAACATCTGGCTGTGGGTCAAAGGGTTTTCTGCGGTTTTGTGGATCTCGAAAAAGCGTTTGATAGCGTTGTATGTAAGGAACTTTGGGATATTTTGCCAGATTATGGGATAGATGGGTCCCTGCTGCGTGCGATACAGTCAATGTATTTAGACTGTAAAGCATGCGTGCGGGTGGATGGCAACATATCGCCTTGGTTTGATGTTAATATTGGCGTCAAGCAGGGTTGTGTGTTGTCAGCACGCTTGTTTATCTTGTATTTGGGCAAATGTCTGCGAAGGTTAAGATCATTGAATGTGGGAATGCGTATGGGTGACCAAGTGGTGAACTGCCTGCTTTATGCAGATGATGCTGTACTTTTAGGCTCTACACCATCTGAGCTGCAAACACTGGTCACAGTTATGAAAAAGATTGAAAAGAAAGGGGCTTACATTTGAATGCGATGAAAACCAAGGTAATGGTATTTGAAAGAGATGTAGCTAGAACGGATGTAAGAGTTTTGGTTGATGATGTAGTGCTGGAACAAGTAAATGAAATTGTATATCTTGGTTGTGCTTTTGGCAGGGATGGAAGGTTCACCGCGGATGTAGAGAGGAGAGTGAGTGCAGAAAATAGTGTAAATGGAGTGTTGGGTAAGCTATTCCAAAGAGAGGTTTTGAGTCAAAAAGCTAGACTAGCTTTGCATAATTCTGTGCTTATCCTAACGTTATTGTATGGAAGTGAGAATTGGGTATATCAGAAAGATCATGAAAGTAGGATAAATGCGGTCGAAATGAGAGCACTACGGAAAATCTGTGGTGTAACGCTCGCTGACCGCATTCGTAACAGTGAGATCCGAGAAAGAGTGGGATTGAAAGAAAGTGTTGGTGTTAAAATGCGAAAGGGCATGCTCCGCTGGTTCGGTCATGTAGAAAGAATGACAGATGAAAGATTGACAAAGCAGATATACAATGTGAATGTGGATGGATGTAGGTACCCGGGGAGACCAAGGCTGACATTTCACAATCAGATCAATCGGATATTATCCGAGGGTGGTGTAAAGAGTCTCCGAAACCGGCGTGTTTGTATGAAAAGGGTAATGAATGTAAAGGAAGCAAGACAGGTTTGTCAGGATCGTGAGGTCTGGCACTCGATACTCTCTGCCTACCCCGTAAGGGACTTGGCGTGAAGATATGTATGTATGTATGTGTAGGACACGTGTTCGTAAAACAAAAATTCGAAAGCCTGTCTGCCGCCCTGCGCCGTCTTTCGAATGTCCGTGGTGTCATGTTTGTGTACGATAACGCAATAAATGAATATTGTATTCTACCATACAAATAATAGTACTTTCATATTGATAATTAAAGCTATTCGTGCAAAATTATTCCCTAGCCATTCCAAAACGCACAACGTTAATATTTAAGTTTTCATTTTCTTTGGCACTCCCGGAATACAACCCGTTATTTTCCTATTATTATATACTAGCTGTTACCCGCGGCTTCGCCCGCATAGTCCACTATTTTGATATTTAGCTCTCCAACACTGCTCGTTAAAATTTTAAGATGAAATAAAAAGCCTATATCGCTATCCAAAGTTTCATCTATTTTTTTGTAAATATTAAAATCAATTCAGCAATTTGGCCGTCAAAACTGAACATACACTTTCTCTTTTCTAATTTCACCTCAGATAAATCGTAGGAATACGTTATTGTGTTTACAGTTTTATCTGCATTTCGGCAAATCCTGTGAAATTAAATTAGTTAATCCTGTGACATAAAATAAAATTAGTTATGGAAACCTCTAACAGATTTTTTTTCGAAATTTTAGAAATATACATATCGTCTCTGAGGTCTAACCGTCCGTCTTCGGAAGTACTTCTTGAGATCTTGGGTTCTATTTCCGGTCCGGGCAACAAAAAAAAACAAATAAAAAATGTGAAGTTTCAATTTTCTACTAAAACTAACGTTGCCACTTGCCCGGGATTGGATAAGTGCTCGGCTACAGTCAACTACCACATTGTGGGACTTAATGTCTTCGGCTAGTCGTGAGTGCTCTGGTTGTGCATTTAGACAGATTCGGGGATATCTTCAGGAACTCACATTTAGAAATTGTAGCAACAAAATTAAACTCTTCAACATTTTTATTATTATGAACCGATTCTGTGATAAATTTGACCTTGCACAGAAAAATGTGGGAGAACATCTTGGCATAATGATGTGTCTACCTACTCCAAACGACGTCATTTGAAAACAATCATTGCAATTGAACATATTGCTAAAAATCTTCGAGATTCATCAGAATTGCACAATAAAAGAGAAATTAGCGGCTCAGCTGGTTCACCAAGCAAAAGTAATAATATCTTACAATTAACACAACCCTGCGTTTCATCTTTGAATTTTAAGGGAGCATAATGCTGACATTTTTTATTAATTTTTCCAATTAATATCAAAGGAGGATTTTTATACTGTAACGTATGGTCATAATAGAATCCTGCATTAATAAAAACATTCCTATTAAACCTTCTGAAAATGATTCTACTTTGAGCTTGACGCTGAGCGCTAGCCAATCTTCTCCCTTGCGCCTGTGTTAATATCTCCAAATCCCTCAAAGACACTTAACAGTCAGCCTGTTCCGCAAGTCTGTTGAGTCTGAGTATGGAGCGACCATTGTCGAATGCTAGCAAGTGATCATAATCCACAAAAACACTATTCTTGCCAACATTTTTTTAGAGTTTTCCTTGACTTCCCCAGGATTTCATCATCAGATCCTCACCTGGTGACCATGGGACCACCTCTGAAATATACCCTTTCAAACAAACAACGATTTTCCATACGAACATTTATCACCTCTTTTTACCCATTCTCCCTCATTTTTAGTGATAAAAAGAAGCCTATATTTGTCGTTTCTCATAAAGTGTTTAAATACAAAGTTTCACTGTTACAGCTTTAAAAATGGCGAATTTACATATGAACAGTCATCCCCTCTTTTTACCCACTCTCCCCCATTTTTTGCTACAAAAAGTAGCCTATGTTCTTTCTTTTATCATAAAGTGTCTAAATATCAAGTGTCTGAATACAAAGTTTCACTGTTACAACTTCAAAAATGACGAATTTCCATATGAACATTCGTCCCCTCTTTTTACCCATTCTGCCTTATTTTTTTGCATCAAAAAGTAGCCTATGTTGTTCCTCAAAGTCTATCCTATCTCTGTACCAAATTTCATCAAAATTGGTTCACTGGTTTAGGCGTGAAAGCGTAACAGACAGACAGACAGAGTTCCTTTGCTATAAATGCGAATATATAATATTATATATTAGTAGGGAAGTAGGGATTTTTAACCAATTTTGCTACTATGTAAGTATATCATAATTTCTTTGTGTGTTTTTCGTTAATGATAAACTGATGTACGTGGTTCATTGTTATGGACTTATTATAAAAATTACTGTTAAATATTTTTAAGTTCAAAAAACGCTTGGGGTGAATTTCGAAAAATCCTGAAATACGTGTTTCATCATTTGTACTAAAAAAGCATTAATTCAAAGTACCAGCCGGCCAGCCGGTACCGCCACAACCGAAACTATTTGTTTAATTTACATGCTGTGAAGGGCTATATTGTTCTATATTAAATTTAAAATTTATTTAAGATACTTAATTAGATAAGGATTAATGCTGTATTGCTTTAAATCGCTTCATAAATAAGACATTACTTTTCTTAAAAAGTAAAGGATAAAAATTGGTTATCGTAAGTTATCCCTAAGAGATAAACATATACCATCGCGAACTTTTTTGTAGATCTTTTTAAGGTAAACAATACTTAGTACATTATTTTTATCTATCTCGTAGAATTCAGCCAGCGTTTGCAATGCAAGCGCAAAAAGATATGTTTATTTACGACTTCGCATTAGAAATCTTGAAATTATCAGTGGTTCTATAATATATGACGCATCTTATTATACATATAAACCTTCCTCTTGAATCACTCTACCTGTTTAAATAAAACCGCATCAAAATCCGTTGCGTAGTTTTAAAGATATAAGCATACATACATACATACATACATACATACAGACAGACGCGGAAAGCGACTTTGCTTTATACTATGTATAGATACTATTATTTAAAAAAGACAAGCCCGCTGAGTTTCTTTCGCTGGATCTTCTCAGTGTGAGGCCGCGAATCCAATCCGGTGGTAGTTTATAAAAATGTCGACGCGCACAACTACCACTTGTATGGTTCAAGTGAATAAAGATTATTCTGATTCTGATTTTCGCATCACGTATTAGTATATATATTCTTATGTTATGTATTTTAATATCCATAGACGTAATAAGTAGTTCTGCCACCGGTAGTCCGTGGTACGTACGCAACGAGGACCTACATCGCGACCTAGATGTGCCCAAACGTAGTGATTATATTGTCTTTGGTCCCCACAATAGCGCAGCATTTCAAAGAGCTATCTGAACGTTATTTTGAAATAACGGATACCCACCCTAACCCGTTGTTAGCACCCGCGTGTGACTACACTCCAGCCATAAACGCGCCCGCCAAACTTAGGAGACCCCGTCACGTCCTATCGGATCCATCGGAACCAATAACCGCGACAAAGCGAGCCTCCCTCCCATCCAAACAACACAAATTCACAGGACACTACACGACGTGGCCAGCGACCTATGGTGTTGGGTCGGGCTGCATCGGAGAGTGCGCGCAGGATGCCTCGCGGAACCCGCCACGGAAGAATCCATACCGATGCGCCCCGACACAGTATCAGATCAGATCCTGCCAATCCAATAACCGTGGCAAATGCAACCTTCCTCTCAATTCCAACAAATTAGGATTACCGCTCACGAAAAACTGTTGCCTGTCGGTGCGTAAGCTTAGAGCCGCAACTTCTTCAGTCGATCCACCCAGCAACCAGAACACAGCACCAAGTCAAGGTTTTGTGTCCCGCTTCCCGGTAGACAGCCGTTGTTGCTGCCGTTGCAGGGAACAGTCTAATCTATTCAACTCACCTACAAAGTTCGGTGAAGTTATAAAAACCGCAAAGTTAGCAACCATCACAATATATTCCTATTTCTATGTTAGCAACACATTAGCCATTCAAAAAAAGTGATAACTGTTAACGATTAAGGGACAAGGCACACTTTTCGGATGGAACCCATCCAATCTCTAATATAAAAATGTATAATTTGCAAGTTAATGAATGCGTAAATATTACTAAGTGATGTATACATGTGATTCTTTAAATAAACTATACTAGTCAGTAAGGAAAACTTGGTGATTTCAGTGGTATATCACGACAGTAGAGGCAAAGGAATGAACAAGAAAGAAGATTTGAAGACAAAACTAGTAAAATAAACGAAATATTAAGATATGAGTTTACATACTATAAAATTAGTTTGAGACACAGAGGGAAAACAAAAGAGTCGTGGAAGTTCTGGCGCCATCATGAAAGAAGATGATTTTGGTGTTCAGCAATTTAGTTTTATAATTTATGTGTAATGTGTCATGTTGATTAAGGAATGTCATAAAGTAAAAGCAATTAACGAAGAAACTTAACATGAAAACGAATTAAAAGCTAAGGACGCATTCAACTACTTAAACAACCGATGAACTTAGGAAAGGAAATAGCTGTTAAAAAGCGGGGAAACAAGACACTAAGAAACTTAAGATGAGAATTGAAAGTAAATAAATTGAGTCTACCCAGAACGCAGCACCAAGTCGAGGTACGGTATCCCAGGAGACAGCCCTTGTTGCTGGCGTTGCTTGTAGGAAACAGTCTAATCCATTTAAATAATTATGTCTCGGGTTGAGCACTCTGCTCGGCCCACAAAGCCCGGTGAAGTTGTAAAAGCCTCGTGGTTAGCAACAAATTAGCCATTCAAAAAAAATGTGTCGGGGCGCATCGGCGCGGATTTCTCCGCGGCGAATTTCCGCGAAGCACCCCGGGCGCATTACCCGATGTGGTTTACAGCTAGTACATATTACTTTATACTGATCAAAATTTAACCATTTTGGAATTAAAAATAAGTCACTCGATCTTCTGATTTCTTATTGGAGCGGGAGAATTCAGAAAGTCGCGATTAATGGTGTGAAATCGACTGGTGGTGCTGTTACCGCGGGTGTCCCCCAGAGCTCCATTCTGGGACCATTTTTGTTTCTCATATATATAAAAAAGACTTTCCTTACTACGTAAGGGATAATCATTGGAATAGTGTTGTTTTGCGGCTGACACTTCACTATTATTTAAAGTGAAAAGACAACTTGGTAAGTATGACAAAACGAACGATGCTATTCCTAAACTTGTACACTGGTTCAATGTAAACAATCTCTTTCTAAATGAAAAAAAAAACTAAGTGCATCAAATTTTAAATGCCTAATGTAAGGCAAGTAGATGCCAACGTACAACTCAATGGGAACAAACTGGACCTAGTAGATTCCACCACATTCTTAGGAATCACTTTAGATAAAAAGTTACAGTGGGGCCCGCACATTTCAAAACTTGCCACCAAATTGAGCTCAGCAGCTTACGCTGTTAAGAAAATAAGGCAGTTAACAGATGTCAACACCGCTAGAATTGTTTAGTTCAGTTATTTCCACAGCATCATGTTTTATGGCATTCTTCTCTGGGGAAGCTCGGCCGAAGTAAACACAATATTTGTCTTGCAAAAGAGGGCTATATGGGCAATTTATAACTTAGGTCCAAGAGTTTCCCTCAGGGAAAAGTTTAAAGAAAAAAATAAAAATTGTAACGGTGACTTCGCAATATATTTTTGAAAACTTGTTATATGTCCATAAAAATATAGATTTGTTTAAGAAAAATTGTGATATACATGCTGTAAACACAAGGAATAAAAACAATATTGTTGTGCATAAGTCTCGTCTCCACAGAATCAGTTATTCTTTCATGGGCCAATGTATACGTTTTTTTTAAAATAAACTTCCCGAGCATATTACAAACTTACCACTTAATAAATTTAAAAAAAATGTATTAAGATTAAGTTGTATGGTAAGGGTTATTATAACATTTCAGAATATTTAGAAGACAGAAATGCTTGGGATTAATTGCTCCTCATACCAATCTCTACAAATTATTTGTAAATGTAATAAACTTTTGTAAATTAGATTTATAATAAAAAAGACAAGCTGGCTGAGTTTCTTTCGCCGGATCTTCTCAGTGAGTGGCCGCGTTCCAATCCGGTGGTAGTTTTTAGAATTATATAGACGCGTTATAAGCATTTTAACGTCAAAAATTATGACAACTACTAGAGGCGCTACTTTCCATACTTGACGCTCAGATAAAGTACTTGACGATTCGTATGACATCTACTTGATGGCGCCACTGTCTACACTTGACGATTTTAACGTCGATCGAGTAACAAAAATCCGCCGTTGCGATGCGCTCCAGCCCGACACGCTCTTTCCCGTCAACAGTAGGCGCCATCCTTAAGAGATCAATGTTCAGAGTTTTGGCGCCGTCGAACGAAAAGATTGTCGCAGTTTTTCGTAATTATTGACTTTTATGTTGATCTTATGTGAAATTGGTTAATTTTAGTGGCATTTTGTACAATTTTGGTCTGTGGAAGTGCACGAATGAAATAATCATGAAGAAATTAGTGTATCATACTATACTTATTTCCTTGTTGCCGCCAAATCTCATAAAATGAGCTAGAACAGGGGTGGGCAAATTCTTTTGACCGCGGGCCGGGATATTAAAAAAAAATTTAGTGGCGGGCCAGTTAATTAAAATTATTCTTAAGGCGGGCCGGTTAATTAAAAAACCTAAATATAGCAGTAAATATTACGATTATTAAAACGTTGTATAAATAATAACACAAGGGGGCCGTCCAAGTACTAAGTACGTAAGCAGATTTACTACAAT
>NJDD01001846.1:173449-204027 GCA_002245505.1 Calephelis nemesis | reverse complement strand
ACGAATGGTTTAGCTGACGGATTACGATTCGTTGGTTATAGGAACCGGGCATTAATATTTGTACAAAAAACTGTCAATCATAATTAAAACGACTCGTTGGCCCGGGTCGGCCAACAAAAAGAAAATTGGATTTTTCCAATTCTCTAATAAAAAAATATTGGTCCTGATTGGAAACGTGTCCGGTTGGCGATAGGCTTGCCACCTATCACATTATGGGACTTAGTATCTTCGGCTAGTCGTGGGTGCCCTGGTTGTGCCTCTACCTACCTCTTCGGGGAAGAAGGGCTTGAAGATACTTTTTTTCTATTACCATGTTCGGTGCCAACATTTAACAAACCCCTATGCAAAGGAGTTTTTTTCCGTAATGAAGCAATAGGAAAAGTATTTTCTTTAAAAATTTGTAGAAATTTAATCCAAGGGCACGTGATAAAGGAAAATACTCGTACCTTGAGAGAAACGAAAGTTATGGTCCTGACAAATTATCTGCAACGATGAATTTATTTCGTAACTACCTGGAACTGTGTATCTATAGGCCATAACTTCCCGCGTAACGGTAATTTTAAAGAAAGGAATTAAAAAAATGCGCTACAGGGTTTGAATCCTCAGTATCTCAAATGGTTAGAGAATTCGTCGGCTTCAGACGAAAGGGCACGTGTTCAAATTCTGTCTCGGGCGAAAATTTTCTTTCTTTGAAATTTGTAGAAATTTTCTATTGATTCAAAACAGAGTTGAAAAACATCTTGGAACTATTCCCATATTATGTTCGAGCGAAAGAAAATGAAATCAGACTATACGATGATAAGAGTTAGAGTCGAGAAAGCACAAAACTTAGGCATGTGCTTAACTAACTACATTTGGTAGAGAAGAGACATCACAGAAGTACTCAAAAGATTATAAGATATATAGATATTCTGCAGCTAATATATAAAATATATTGGCAATATGTAGTTAAATATGTTAACTATAGAAACAATAGAGCCTTCTGAGAAGGCATTACATCTAGACAAAGTATAAAAGTACGTGAGCTTGTATACTGACCATAGTTGGTGGGAATAATCTCCTAAAATCTCCACTGTGCAATTGCTCCCTGTAAGCGTTCAGCAGGTTATTCTTAAATTGGCTGCTGAGGCATGGCTTACAAAGCTGACAGATGAGAGCGACGTCACAAGAGTCCTTGCATGTGGTGCTGCATTCGTGACTCCAGACGGCTATGTTTTTGTTTGAAGAAATCATGCTTTTTGACCGGGTGTCGGAACTAGAAATGATAATTAATAGTTAAGTTAATTAATTATTAGATAAAATAATATTTTTAGAAATACTCCTACCATCGGAAGTGCTAAGAATTTTACGCTTTAAACTAAGTATTGACATTTTAATGTAGGCATCAACCTAGGTAACCTATTATTGGGTGTTAGTCGCAGTTGGTTCCATCGATTAAGTTTAATTTATTACAATTAAAACAAGATTTAAAAAAGTTGTTTGTATCTATTAGTATAAAGAATTGTTCAACACCTATTCGCAGTGAAGTTGGTTGCTTGGGTTATTGTATCCCAATCTGATCCGTTTGCTACTAGGAGATACATCTACAAATTATTCAGCCATAAATATGCTGAAGGCTTACCTTTGGTCTAATGACATGTGTGACGCTACTCCAGTGAGTAGGAACAAATTGTACAGCACTTGTTCGTAGAGTAGTTGGTTCGGAGGGTAATGCGCACTACTCAGGTTGGGAGACATGTTCGCCTCTAGGAGGTACACCTTCAGATTTTCATCCACTACCAAGTCAAAGCGCATCATTTCAAAGAAATTATCCGGTGACGGATAATTTTTTAACTGGAATGAATAGCACAAGATGAGAATTAAGATGAAATAAGTAGTATCAGACACAAAAGTCAGATGCTATATGTAAGAAATCACCTCTGTTGTCTAGCGGTCCGGCGTCGGACTTAAATTCTTTAGGCCCCGGACAAAAAAAGTAGAAAATTTGTATTTCCAATTTTGTAATAAAAATAATTAAATAATGTTGCCACGGATTTGATAAATGCCCGGTTGGTGACGGGCTTGCCACATATCACATTGACTTAGTGGCGTCGGCTAGTCGTAGGTACCCTCGTTGTGCCTATATCTCTTCAGAGATATAGGCGTGAAGATATTGAAGAATTTGCTATAAAAAGTACCTAAATTTGATTTTCATTCGAGTTATAAGCATACACAAGAACTTCATTAAAAAAAAACTATTAGTTTATATAAAACGACTGAGGTCCAACGTGGGACGTGGACGTGGGTGTTAAATACTAGAAATACTGCACTCATATTATCATTATGGTAAAAAGTATTTAGTTGAAAAGAAAACCTCCACTCTTTAAGAGTTAATACAGTTGACACCTCTTGATTTTTTCAGGTCATGTATTTCTGACCATCAGGAAATCTGGTTGAATCCGTCTTCTTACTTTGCTTTTACCTTTCACTAACGTTAAAAAACTTACAGCTTCAATTATATGGTGCTCCTTTTTAATAAACACCTCAGTTATGGCTCCTTGAACTTCCTCCCACATGCGTTTCGTATCCAGGCCCTGAAAGTATTTATATAACATTAATACTTAGTAAGACTAACATTTGTTGAGGATTTGTGAACAAAAGAAATTGAGATTTTGTAATGTCTCATTTGGGATGAATGACGTCAACTCCTTTTTGTATACTACCGACGCGCTCAGACTTTACCCGGGTGAAATTAAGATACTAATGTGTCTTTGAGTGATATATCTTTGCAAGAATTCACACTCTTCATCGTCGACACTTGGTGGAATTCTATTGTATATTTACAGGGTAACTTTGAACAGACCTGCGAAATTGTAATGTTAGGGGTAAAGGCTTAAATGGTAATTGTTTTTAAATATTATTGCCAAATTGTAATAATTACTTTTATAAACATTTATCTAAAACAGTCCACAAAAATGCTTCACTTACTGTCACGCTATGCCATACCTTCATGACGTCACCATCCTGTGAATGCGATTGCGGTTGGTTCGGTGGGTACCAGTTTTATGTTTTGTTTACGTCATAACTATGCATCTTGTATTTTAAATCAAATAAAAAATGCATTTTTTTCATAGATCGATGGTTTTATCGATTCAGAACCGTTTCTCAAAATTTGGCTGGTACTTTAAATGTAAGCCTGTTTATCCGTCTCAAATAGTCCATGTTCTACTCGTATTACACAACATACTTTTTTTAAACATATTAATAAACATGGACTAAAGTAGGAGTAAAATTATGTTGATATTATTGTAATATAGACTATAACACCAGGGGGCTGATTATGTATCTCACTTGCCAACTAAAATGGAAAAGTGTACATCAAATCGCTGTCAAATGACGTGTTTTATATTTGCTATCTCCAGTGACCAACAGAAATACAATAGAGATAGCAAACACAAATGACGTCATTTGATGTGCACTTTTCCACTTTGAGTTGGCAACTGAGTTACATAATAAGCACCCAGGTCTTGGGTACTTTACTCCGTGTTTATTAATTAGGTGAAGTAAGTTTATATTGCACTAAATTAAATCTATCAATGAACCTAATCGATTTCATTTTTAGCCACGGGGTGTTATATGTTTGATGTATCTGATGTGTCTGTAAGGTTCCGTTTTTGGGACTTCCACTACGGAACCTTAAAAAGTTAAGTAGGTAATACGCGGCGGTTTAGTGCGTCTGTGTATAAAGAACTTCTTCATTTTGAGCCGGTTTAAACCGGAAGTTTACTAATTTAAGACATTGACTGTACAAGTGTACACAGAGACATGAAACTTAAACATGCGTTAGGGTTAAAAAGGAAACGTTGTCCGGAACATAAATTGTGTAGTTATGCGTTCCCTCGAGACCTCAAGGACGTAAAATAGACCTTGGCCCTCGCGGGTTCACCTGTAGCTTTTGTCCCAAATTCTACGTGAGGTCAACGACACATAAATGTCATGTCTTTTCAATCTTTCTAACATCATGAAAATATAATTCGCCAACTGCAGGCAATCTTTGTTTAAAACCAACTCCAAAAAAAGGAACAGGTTCTCAATTCGACTGTATGTTTTTTTTGTATCTTTATTACGCGATTACTAAGCCTATAGCCAACCAATTCCGATAGTTTATTTTCAGAAAGATTTATTATTATTTCGAGATAATCTCATATTAGTTTTATCGCGATCCGACAATTGGTTTTTGTGTTATACATTATTAAGCGTAACTCAAAAACGACTTCTAGGATGTTGATAAAATTGATGTATGGTAATTTGTGAACCATATGTCTTTCGAAAAACGAATTATCAACTTGCGACGTAATCATACTAATATTATAAAGACGAAAACTTTTTTTGTTTGTTTGGTTGTAATGAATAGGCTCAAAAACTACTGGACCGATTTGAAAAATTCTTTCACCATTCGAAAGCTACATTATCAACGATTGACATAGGTTTCATACCGAATAAAATAGTTGCAGTCGGTTTTCGCAGTCTTATTGCGCTTAGTTATAATAGTAATAGCGGCCCGCCCTTGCTTCGAACGGTAATAAAAAATATATATTAACCTTCCTCTTCAATCACTTCATCTATTAAAAAACCGCATTAAAATCCGTTGCGTAGTTAAAGATTTAAGCATACAAAGGGACACAGGGACAGAGGAAGCGACTTTGTTTTATACTATGTAGTGTTAAAGTTATGTACTATATAAATTTAGCGAATGAGCAGGTGGCTCTTGTGTTGGTTAAAACGTAGTGATTAGGTAAATTTTATTTAGTGTTGGTAAGAGACAACCACCATGATGACGAGTACGACGATGACGGTTGTAAATCTATCCTATTAAATTATATAAGAAGAAAAAAGAAATAATAATAAATATCCCTGTACAAAATACACAAATTGAATCTAACCACAAAGTAAGCAAATTATGTGCTTGTGTTATGGGTGTTAGTCAACGATTCCAATACATAGGAATACTTAAATAGATACCAGAATAAATTTAATAACCACCCAAACCTGGAAATGCAGACATCTAAATGTTCTTCACACAAATGCCTGCCCCTATCGTAAATCGAACCCGAGCCTCGTGTTTGGTCTGTGTAGTGCTTATACGTTATAGTGCGTATACACTAGCCACTCGACCAACGAGGCGGTCAAGAATGATATGATAAAAATGTCAAAAAAAATGTCAATTTCTATAAATAAAATCACTGATCTTAAATTAAATGCCATATCGCATTTGCAAAATAGGCATTGTGCGGCCAAAGCCCTTGATGTACCTTGCCCATATTTTTGCTAACCAACGAGGCGATCAAATCTAATGGATAAGAATACATAGCCCGTTAACTACTTGAGACTATTGGCACCTGATAGCTTTATTCGATACATGGGGCTCACTGTACCATAAAATCGCGACAAGGTAACATGACCGCCAATCAATAGTGTTGAATTCATTAATCCTATTGCGTACATTCGTGTTGCAAACGGCAGGGGTGATCGACATACGACATGACGGCTACCGTGGCGCCAGAAACCAAAACCAACAAAAGCAGTTAAGGGGTGTGCTCACTCGACTTTTAAGAGCGTAGAAATGCAAACGTTCGATTGCGATCGTCTATTAGTGGAATAAAAGCAGAAATATGTCTGGATAAATTAAAGTATTTTTTATGGCAAAAGACAGAGAACGCAGCGCCCCTGATAGTAAGGGATAGACGTGGTTTTAGACACTATATACATATATTATTATAGTCACTATCTTATAGCCGTGTTGTCAGAACTCAGGCCTATGTGCAAGACTACCGGACGAACCAAAATATGCAACGACATGGCCTCAGGAATAGGTAAGGCCACTACCGGGCAAGTTTCAGTACAGCACTCTACTACCAGAGGAATCAGAGTTTGCAGTTTAACTACTAAAATGGAATCTGAGTGAAACAGGATTGATCTATACACAAAATATGCTAAATGCTATTTGTTTTGAGTTTTGCTCAACGACACTAACTAGAGCAGTTAATGTAATAATAAGTTCAATAAAAATCCAGGCTCAGAAGTATGGTAATTGCTAACGTTTAGATATCTGGATAAAAGTAACTAACGTTACTATCCATCTCTCTCATTATATCCGCACTAAAAAAACATAATGTGATAGGATAAACAAACACGTTTTTACGTCTATAACAGTAGCAAGGCAAATCATTTAAATTATTGGATAATTCTGCTGGTGCAGCTAGTGACGACTAGAGGTAGATCTGTGCAACAACTACGCCGAATGTCCTGTCCCATGTTATCAGATTATTGTGTAATCCGATAACGGTCGCAAATGCGAACCTTTTTTCCAACCCCAACACGATAAGCAACAGCACGCGGTGTTAAGCACACTACACCGTCGCCTCCAGTCTCGGCGACGAAGAANNNCTTTCCCGCATTATACCTACGAGCCGCAATCCTACCAATCCATAGCCAGTAGTCAGAACGAAGCACCAAATCAAGGTAAGGTTTCACAGGAAACAATCCTTGTAGCTGACGTTTTAGAGGATTGTCCTATATATCTAAATAATAGTGTCTCAACTCTCAAGCCGAGCTTTCTGCTCTCGCCCGGTAAAGTTGTAAAAGCCACGAGGGTAGTAATACCAAAAAACTCTTGAGCTGGTAAACTTAGATACGTAAGAGGCTTAAGATTAAGCCTCTAAATTAAGATGAAATACACCATTAACATCTATTAAAATCTATAGGCGACGGGTATTTCTTGCTATTTGGAATTACTTTTGCGGGAGACAATCAATGCCTTCACGTATTACAAAAACAAAAGAAAAATATCCATAAATTGTTAGAAATAGAATAAGCTGCTAGAAAACCATCAAAACATAGTTTAAAATTTTAGAAAAAATATTTTACTTTTTCTTTCACATTGTAGTTTGGTTGGATAGTGGACTTAGATCTTTGGAAGTGAGTTTGCCACAGAGTTTTTAAACCACATTAAATTTCTGTTCTTAAAAACCAGATTGTGAAAATTTACCAAAAATACGAAAAAGTGATTTAAAAAAGTACTCAGTGTATAACCACCTTAACAATTCCCCTCTTTTAAAGAAGACACATCGGTCAGGTTTCAAGTTGTCATATGTCTGCAGATCGGATAAAAAAGTACTAATAGTAAGACGTCTTATTTTTTGAACGAGCAAGAAGGAATAAGTTGCTCTATCATCTCTGAGACACTCTTGATTTTTCAAGACTATAATTAAAATAATACTTCCTTCACTAGTTTAAGGTCAATTTAATTTATTTTACTTTTGACTGGAAAAAATCTCTTGAATTAGAGATAAGATCAACCTTTGTCAATAAGATTATCGCCACCAACCAACCGCGATACTTGGGTTCAATTCCCGCCTGGGGCAGACGTTTGTGTTGATCTAGATGTCTGTATATCTAGGTCTGGTTATATTCATTAAATTAATTCTGATTTCTATTAGGTAGGTTAGGTTAGGGTAGGTATTCTATGTATTCGTACTGTTAACCGACTTCCACAACTCAGGCATACAACTTTGTTAAATTTATCCTGGTATATATATTTTTTTATTTAAGTACTTTTGTAATTATTGTTATGTACAAAAAAAGTTATTCCGATCAATTTCTTCCCCAGATATAGCCTAGTCACGATTCCGATCCCGTGGTGGGTAAGTTATACCAAAGATAATAAATAATTATACCAATGTCAACGCGTACAAGTTCTACGTCTTGCATGGTAGGTATGTGTTATTGAAGTTTTTTTTCCGATTTTTATTTGAAAGAGTGAGAATTTATATAATTAGGGATAATAAGCTTGCATCCAATTAATTTATCTTTTGGCCGAGCCTTTGTAACAAATACATGATATAATTAAGTAGTAATAATACTAAATCTGTACACAAATTGCTTTTAAAAACAATAGTTGTTATGTATTGTAGACAGGATACCCGAAACGAGAATTATTTTTTTGATCGGTTTGTCTATTTGTCATTGCATGTAATACCTAGTAGCTAGGTTATATAGTTGCCCGGCTCAAAATTTAGGATAGGTACTTTTTACTGCTATACAATTTTTCGTTCCCATAACTAACCAGATATAGCCACTGCTACGTATGTACGAAGCCTCGGGTAACAACTAGTAAGTATTTAATAAAATCTTTTCTTAAATTTGGAATTGCTGCACGATAAGGCCGCCTTTCACCTTTGTGTATCTTCTTAGTGTAAGTTATTTTAATGTATTTGTGATGTATTTGTATTTGGTGCACAATAAAGAGTTATTGTATTTTATTGTATTTACTTAGTAAAGGTTACCTAGTAAGCTATTATTACTACTAATTAATTTCTAAACAATTCCATCAACGGGCGATGCGATCGTCATATTCCTAAAGGAAATAGACCTAGACGAAACATGAAAGGCTTGCAAGTTTTAAATAAATTGTATAATAATTGTTTGTACGGCATTTTAATTAGACTATCATAACATGCCTTGCGTAATTTTTCGCTGTTATAAATTATGAAAATAATGTTTTAATATTATGGATGATTGCAATGACGTTGGCATGCAGATATTTCTAAAATGTACCGCATTTATTTAAGGTGACGGCGATGTATATTTTTTTATGCAAGTAATTAAATAATATTGTTTAATTGTAGCATCTTTACAAATAACAATGAGCTATCAAATCAATTTAATTTCTGATGTTAATTTGTCAATTTTTTACAATTTAATTATAATCTTTAAAGGGACATGACACATCTAGAAACTAATAATGTTTTATTACTTCCTTTAATTTATAAAATAAATCAATACCTACAACAAAAATATAAGGTACATGTTTTTGTTATATAATTTAATATAAAAATAAGTATTTTAAATTTAATAACAAAAAATTTAACATAAATGCAACATGAGAATAAAAAAAACTCGACTACACTCAAATTGTGTAAGAAGCCAACTTTAAATAGATGTAAATCAAACGAAAATAATTTAAAGCACTGAATCCCCCATCCAATGATGTAACATGACATAGTTGGTCCATTCCACTTTTTTACACTTACGAGATTAAAGCGAATGGATTGACGTGTGATTATTTAAATCGCGTTTAGTCTCCTTACCACAAACAAAAATATAATGGCTTACAAAAATAGATAGGTAATAATTTATTTAGAAGTGTAAAATATATAGTAACAAAAAAAACAGACTTTTTGAATTGATGTTTTATAGAATTCAACATAACATGCAGCATAGATATCCTAACCCCATACGCAATTGCCTTTACACTAGAAAATAATAATAAAAAAAATCTGATGCCGTTGCCGGCGTCTTAACTACATATTATGCGAGTACCGTTTATACGAGCAACTATAACATTCATTATATTTCATTCATAGTTAAACATGTTTAATATACGCAAAAATACAGCCTATCAAAGATGTTGACAGTTTTTTCAATATTTTTTGCGTATAGTTTGAATCTTTTTTTAGTGACCCTAAATTGTGTATCGAAGCTTGGAAGTTGGGAATATGTATTTCGGGTACAATATGGCTAGTTTAACTGAATTTAGCATAAGGATGAGTCGACCACAACGTCTGCTTATGGAATAATCTAATGATTTAGGCTACTCGACCATCTCACTTGGGTAGTCAGTTAGATTAAGCAGCAATAATGACTCGACAGGAATCACCTGCAAGTGGTGGTGGATAAGAGGGGAGGGTACAAATCCGGCAATCTACTTCGAAGCACTCTACTAACTAGTAAATTTGTCCAAAAGAGAAGAAAAAGTAATAAAAATTTTGAAAAATTAACATGAAACAGTTCAAACACCCACCGGTTAGACTCGTAATTCATCGCAGCATTTTATGACTTCATAATTTTGATTGAGCATATTTTTTTGTATCTTTATTACGATATTACTCAGTTATTAACGACATGATTTTGACAATTAATTTTTCGAATAGTAGTTTATGACTCAAGCTGGAAACATATTATTGGCCGAGGCTTGCAAACCGCTGACACATTTATAGTTACCATCCGCGGACGCTTTCGGTTGAAAGCCAGATATTACGGACATCCGAACGCTCAAGGACACGTCCGCAACCTGCGTCCGGTAGTTTGCAAAGCTTTGTGTACTTTCGTTATCTAGATATCTCATAACTCGCGGATGTCAAAAGCTTTCGTCAGCTGCGTCCGATAGTACGAGTATGTTTCCAGCTTCAGATATTTACATTTATTTAATCACAATTTACATATTCATTTTAATAACGCATATTTGGAAATGGCGTCAATTATTTGCTGTTTTACTGCTTTTAAATCCATATTCATACTAATATTACAAATGCAAAAAAATAATATTCATGTAGTTAACGATCTGAGTTCAAACATGCGCTACTTCCAAAAGTTACCTTCCAACATCCTTTTTACTAAAATAAGAGATGAAAGTTTATATCAAAACCATGTTGAAGTTAACCAAGGACCATTTATCTATTCTACGCTTAAGAAATTGTAGGTAAATACCAAATTAATCAATAAATTTAAAATATTTGTGGATATTAGTGTACATGTGTAAGAAGTGAAGCTTGGTTATGGCATTATTTTCGTGGAGCGAAAGAATTTTCACGTCAAAAAAACTTACATACTCATGTACATGAGTATAATGTGAGACAGCACAGCTTAAAGATGTACTGACCGGCGAAACCAAAATCACGAAGAACGCAGTATGAAATTCGGCGATAAACAACATTGGTTTTTATATAGAGCGTAACTATGGGTCAATGAACGTAAAATAGAAATGTGACGGCAAATTTCCCTCATACGTCGATATAGAAGTTTTACTTAAATTATTTTTATTACCTTAGATGCAACATAATGGTCGAATGATTCCTTCATGCCAAATCCCAGCGTAAGGTACGGGTGTGCCAAGGACGGTACCTTCCAAGTCGGCAGGTAGTCGTCACCGATCACATATTTATCCAAATTTTTCGGGTCGAATGGATAATATTTTTCAGGGCAGTATCTGTAAGCAATGTTATTTATATACCTATTTAAATCGTAGTCACTGATGTCTAGTTGGTGGTTGGACTAAGCAAAAGAACGGGAATCATTTACGTTTCCTATATTACCAAAAATGCTAAAGGTGTGTTGCCAACCTGGCTTGCAAATTCTCTAATGTCACTTTAAAAAAAGTATCTTCAAGCACATATCCCCAAAGAAGTAGGCAGAGGCACAACTAGGGCACCCACGACTAGCCGAAGCTACTAAGTCTCACAATGTTATAGGTGGCAAGCCTATCGCCAACCGGGAACAAATCCCAGTCCTGAGCAACATTACTATTGGTATTATAGTAATGTTTTTGTAGTAATAATTACGTTACTTACATTTTAATAATAATAAATAAATAAATGATACGCCTCACAAACGGAATACTGCAATGGCAAGTACCTCTTGATTTCATAGTATATGTAGGTAAGGATATTTTTTTTTAAGTGAATTAAAAACCGATTGTGGTTTTTGAAATTTAACTAGATACAACGTTGTCCGGGATGGCGATAGGTTATCCATCTATCACATTATGAGTCCATCACAACCGGAACGTGACTGTGATAAGCACCGATTTAATAGCAGACATGGGTCAGGCGGGGGTACCCATCTGAACGAGGCTTTGCAAAAAAAAACTTATATATTTTCGACAGGCTATACCCAATTTTTTAAGCGACAAATCTACATTTAATTAATCAATACTTATTAGTTCAAAGGAATTTGTCTGCACCATTTGCAATTAAGACGCTAATTTTTGGGGACAAACAGAAAGAGATTTTATTGCCTGAATACATAGTCTTAACCACGAAACGGTTTAACTATTCTGTGGTGTGAATATTGACGCTTTAAAAGATAGATAATATATTAACATACTTGAATAAAACGTGGTAAATTGAATTTTTAGACAACATTTCTTCTAAAATTAGTGTCTTCGGCTAGCCGTGGGTGCTCTGGTTGTGCCTGTGCCTACGTCTTCGGGGATATGGGCGTGAAGATACTTTTTTTTCTTCTATTATAAGACAATAACTCGCAACTAGTAAGTATTTAAGGATTTCCATTTAGCCCTTTACAGAATTAGGTGATTAATTCGACTATGTATGACAAAGGAAACAATTGCAAGAACTTTAGTAATTCTTAGGTATAGTAAAAGTTCCAAAACCTTACCTGAACAATACGTCGCCCTTGTACCAATAAACTCTTAAAGGATTAACAGATGTCAGCACAACATATACTCCAATGTCGAACTTGTAACCATCTACTAAAAACGGTTTCTGTACGTATTCCTGGACAAAACTTTCTCCACTGGACAAATCGATTTCACTAACATTTTTCAAATAAACACCCCGATGCTGATTATGTTTCTCCAAAAACAAGGCGTGTGAATTTTCCTTCGCATATTTCAAAAACTCCGTCTTATTTTTAGGTATTTTAAACGCCTTTGGTATGTATTTGCTATTGGAAGTAGCTAAATCTACTTTATTTGTTATAAATCCTGTGGCTGGAAAATGATTTACCTTTTGATCTGGCTTTAGCCTGTGCAAATTAGGATATAACGATCTAAATGGATAATCATGAGACCAGAGTAGTTTCCAATGAGTATCATTGCTAACTTTTTCATATCCAAGTCTTTCTAAAACTAGATGGACATGTTTCAAGAGTCCATTTTTGTTGTCTACATCATTGTACGCAGAGTACACCCAATAACCTCTTTTGTCTTTATCTTTGATATTATTACCTATTTGTTTCCGAACATTAACCACTTCTAAGAATATCGCTAAAAATACTGCTATAATACAAAATATAAGGACGATATTCTTGTTATTGTCACTTCTAATACATTGATCATCGCATTTGTAACTATTATGTTTTTCTGTGGTATTTCTGTCAATTAAATCATTTTCTCTTTTCTTTGTTTCCTGTAAGAAAATATCACTATATTTATAACTAGCTGTGCCCGCCACTCCATTCACTGGGAAATTGTTTTTCGGGTTTTCTTAGATAAATTAATAACAATAAAATTAAAAAATATAACAGACCCCCGACAAACCCTCTCTGTAATTAACCTAGCTAAGAACCACCTCGATCACGTTAGTTTTCTAACAAAAAACAACGGGTTGCACTCCGGGAGTGCCGGCAAAAGTGAAAACTTGAATATTAACGTTATGCATTTTTGATATTTTGAAATGGTTAGGATAAGAAATTTGCACGAATTGCTTTAATTATCAGTATGAAAGTACTATCATTTATGTGGTAGAATACAATATTCATTTATTGCACTATCGTACACAAACATGACAACACGAACATTCACGCATAAGCGCCCTGCGCCGTATTACGAAGTTTTGTCTTACGAATCAGTTCACGTGTCCTGACCCGAGTTCAGAAGTCTTTACCCTTTCCAAAAAAAAGTGCGCAACGCCGCTAAAGAAGTTTTCACTTCAAAAATCATCACCGAAATGGATTCATCCCTTCAAAAGCTATAATTTCAAACACACATACACACACACACACACACACACACAAACACACAGATACGTGGAACTTAAAACACTATTTGTTTTCAGTCGAGGGTTCAAAATATAAATCATTAAAAACAATAATACTTAGTGACATCGTAATAATATCTTAGTTTGAAAGAAAGTTTTTATTTGTATACAGAATAAATGAAATAAATACTTAAAATCCAGTGTAATTTCCGCAATACTTGGATAATAACTGCATTATAATCAACTGCAAAACTGTTTCCGAGATCACACAGATAAACAAACATTTTAATTCTTGTTTATGGTTCTGTTGTTACCTAAAGGACTCCTTCAATGTTTTCTTCTTGATAACGTCCTTAACAGACGGCAATAGGATTTAAATTTATTATATGTAACGACCTGAGAAATATTCTCAAGGGCTATTTTTACTATTATCAGATACAAATACGTTTGAAAAGGTCAATTATTAGGAAAAAGGAGAATAATACATTACGTATCTACATAGATAGGTGTCTCCGATGAGATGTACCGAGTTTACCTCTTTTTATTCTGGTTTTACCTCGTGTGATAAGAAAGAAAGAAAGAAAATATGTGTGTAAATGAGATGTGACAAAAATATTTCACCATATTTTGGTGTGCAAATATTTTAACATTTATAAAAAATATTATTTAATTAGGTACATAAGCTTTAAATTTTAAACCAATTGTTTATATTTATAACTAGTTTAATTATTTATTACCAAAACATTTAAAAACTATAACTAAATTTAACCTTGTCTACCGTAAACTACCACCGTTTCCAAACCTAGCCAGACAGGGGAAGAAACGGTGAAACAATAGCGGGACCCTATGAAGGATATAGGTATGTCGAATGTTTTCCTGCCAAGAAAGTTGTGAAATTGTAAATGGGAGTTGCCAATCTGATATTGGGAAGTTACACATATAAGTTTGCCGATTACTTTGCCCTCCAAACTAAAACACGACAGTTGTGGTGTACTGTCAAGAAATCTTACTACCTAGCAGGAGCGTCGCCAGGGCATAGCCCAGAGGGGGGCAAGTTAATACGGAAATTGAGAAAAACATGAACGATAGGTACGCCAGGACTCTCATACCCTCGACTTTTTGACTTGTCTTTCATTTCCCTCTTAAATAGGAGTAAAGTAGTAGTTATAATACAAGAATAATCGATCAAGCAACTCAAGTTAAATACATAAGGCTGTTGTTTTATACCTATCTGTCGACTATTTTAGAATCTCTAGGGGAGGGCAGCTGCCCCTCTTGCCCCCCCTTGGCGACGCCCTTGCTACCTAGTCATGGTCACTGTGGTCACTGTGTTAGGTTTAAAAAAACGACTATAGCTATCCTCAGAAGGATATAGGCCACATTCTTGATAGGCTTTCATGACCAACACGGAGAAAAATTGAATCAAAGCTGTATGTTTTAAAAACACTTACTTTTACTTACACCAAAAATATCAAAAAACTATAAGAACGTACAAAACCTTTGGTTTAAAAGCGTACCTACTCTAATTAACCGATTTTCAAATATTTTCAGTATAATATTTTCCCAGTCCTGAGTGTATCTTTTAAATAAAGTTTTAAACTACGCTGGACATATAAGTAGGTTAAACTTATACCAACCTATTACTAGATCAAAAGTTAGAAATGTTTTAAAATACTCACGTTTTCACTGTCATTTCCCATATTATTGTAAAAAAAACAACAAAAACGCGGCAAAAACTATGCAAAATAAAAAAAAATAAGTTCACAGATACAAGATGTTTTAACTTCAGCAATTCATATTTATTGAATCATAGAAATTAATGTTAATTTAAAATAATTATGAATTACACAGATTATTAACAAATTAAGAATTAATATAGAAAATAACTGACTAGACAATTGTTTTTAACTGCGTATGCGCTCAGATCTCTACATATTCTGAATGTGCAACTGGTTCGCGAGAGAGATAGCTATATGTTGTTTATCATATAAGACAAAGACAGATGTAACTTTCTAACATAGTGGTTTTTAAGGTCACATCTTGCGCATAACTGTCGGTTGGGTACGGAAAAATTATTGGACATGTTTACTTTGACAGTTTACTAAATCAGGTATCGTCAAATAGTTTAGTTGAGTAGAGGTAACAAATGCTTACTTCATATAAATAGAGCACCCAGAAAATGAACTAAAGATAGAAATATATTATTAAGCATTTATCTATTTAACGCTTTATTGTACCGACAATACAATAAATCAAGGAGAAGAAAACACCAACAAATAACACGGTACAAAAGTCAAGCTTATTGCAGACAGGAGATAATATCTTACTGCTAACCTAAAACAGAAAATATACTTATTAAAAGACTTGCTAGTTCGGGGCCGCTTAGTAAAATTGACCATCTGCATCTATGCTAGGTAACTCGTAAGAGAGAGTGTAGACTAAATAGGTATCTTCACGACAGGGCACCCACGACTAGCCGAAGACATTAAGTCCCAAATTGTAATAGGTGGCAAGTCTATCGCCAACCGGGCATATATCCAATCCCGTGCAACTTTTTTTTTATTAGAAAATGGGAAAAACAAATATTCTTTTTGTTGACCGACTCGGGAGTCGAGCCCGAGTCCTCATGCAGTCAAGTCCAACACCTGGACCACTAGACCATAGATGCGATGGCTAAATAGGTCATAACCAATTATATCACTAGTGGTAGAGTGATGTTCGAACAGCAGCTCTCCCGAGTACGGATCTATCTCCTCATCTATTCCTGCCGCGATAATGACTCTGTCATACCCGGGTCGGAGGTTAGCGTCTATAGGTCATGGTTGTGTCGTACCATCAGGAGACCCGTGTGCTTATTATTACCTATCAAATAAAAAAAAACCACACACACACACACACACACACATCGATGGTAATCGTTTAATACATTAAAATGCCAATACATTAAACAAACCACCAAACATAACATTAACTTTTTAGGTGTAATTCTAACCAAATGATGTATCACTACATCAGGAAAACGTTCGTTTTTTTCACACTGGTCTCCTGATGGTAAGAGACAACCGTAGCCTGAGAGACTATAGATGTTTTAGGTGCGCCGCTGTAAGCTGTATGTTAGCTACTCTGTCGTCCGGAATGGAATTTGACGGAGCCATAAGGGTCACAGGTATTGGTAAGACTATGTATCACTACCTACGCAAGTTGCTGCCCGTCACTGCACAAACAGTGGTTTTGAATATAATTACTTTCTTAACCTATGTTTGCTTTTTACAAGCTCCCTGGCAGAGAGGCAGATGGTCTATTCTAGTCAGAGGACCCGGAGGCCGGACAAACACGGGGAAAGAAATCCGTTTACTTTTTACTTTCTAAGTATAAAAATACATTTCGCTGACGTGATATTGTCTTATTCTAAGTTTTTCTATGTTTATACACATCTTAGTCTTTCTTTATTCTTCATATTGTAAAGCAACTTAGAATAGCATCTGCAACTAGCTCTAATATATTTCACGCTTAGAATACACGTTTTTGAATACAATGTTGCAGTCCAAGGTTCATAGAGTGAAAAGTTCTTTTGCAAAGGTTCTTGCAAATATTAATTAATCTAATTTAATGGCATTTCATGTTAACATAATTATTATGAACTTGCTGTTTACCCGCGACTTCGTCAGCGTGGAATAGCTATAAAACTTCGGCGAGAAGCTTGGGTCAACTCATTTTTTTTTCATACAAAAAGGATTTTCATACAAATTTTCATACCCCGTTATAGCTTTTAAGGGTGGATTTTTGAAAAACAATGTAGCCTATATTTGAAACTTCGTCTTTAACAATTAATGTAATCGCAATCAGTCCAGCAATTTAGTTTTGATAAACAAACAGGCAGATGGAAAAAGAGATAGACAGACTTTCACCAGCATCCCACCAACATCATCACTATTTCGAACTTATGTGAGTTTCTATGTATAAGAATCGATAACTAACATACATAAACATATTTGTTTATTTTAGTGTTAGAAGAAATTGTGCAATATATTGGTATTGGTGTTGGTTGTCCATGTTGGTCCGGACTCCTTTGCAGAATAGACTCTCTGACTTCCTGCCAGGCAGCTCGTAAAAGGTGAGCATAGGCACTAACACCGTGACCTATCTGACTAGGTGGTAGAGTTTCGGAGCGACTTATCCGGATTGGTACCATCGCCTTACCTATTCCTGCCGCCATAACCTCATGACGTGTTCCGGTTTGGAGGGTAAGGTAGCCGGTAAGCTTACTTTTGCTCAAGGCCTAATATCCTGGCCTCAGGTTGGCAGGTACCACCTTTGGTGTCTCTAGGTGGCGTGAATTTCTTACCATCAGGAAATCCGCCTGCTTGTTTTCCTTCCATTATCTTAAAAAAATATGTCCAGAGTTAATTTATTGTTATTGATGTCCTACTTACACAAGAATTAAATCTTTGTTGCCATGTCTCGGCTAAATATTTAACATAGCGGTTAATAATAATTGTTATGTCTGACTGTGGCATGTCTAGGAATGTTACAGACATATCTAGCGTTCCTGGAATGCTAGGCTTATGCAGACGATACTTGGTATAATATATGGATTTTTGAATTTTGCGCTTTCCTCTTCTCTTCTAATTGTACCGTATTGGTCTCGAGGTATGTATAGGGCCGCATTAACAAAGTACCACACTAGAGACTTTGTAAAAAAGTGATCATTAGAAACATCTTTTTTATGTTTTTTGTCACACTTTTACCTTTACCTACAGTGCTTTGTACAAACATGATTTTTGTTCTTAAGTATTACCTAGTAGAAAACTCAAATGTTTTTTTTTTAATTTGATTTAGAAAAAAATTTGGGGCCAGCCGGTCTTCACTCTCTTGTTGCCCCTGGGCCCTAGATCTATAAATCCCGACCTGCGAATATAGTCCAACTGCATCCGTTTAACCTTTGCCTGTCGTCTCACCATCGGTACTGGCTACTTTCGTGTTCCGGTGCGAAATATAGGGAAGTCTGTGGAATTATTTATATAAGAGCTCCAGACTCAAGTAGGATACGCACAGTTACTATTTTTTTTATCTTTAAGGTCCTTCCGACACACGTGTTCAAATTTGTAGTATCTCAAAACTTGAACACCTATTTTGAAAATACCTTATATGTGGGGGACGTGTCCTTCAGGAAATCTATTTGCTTGTTTTCGGTTCTATGCGTACTATAAATTCACCTTTACCTATTAAAAAAATGTGTGAAGAGATTTCCCTTTTTGTTTCTAATGCAAAAATTAACTTTACGAAAAACTACATTCATATTTATGTACTTTTAAATATAGATATTTTGGTTAAAATATAGGTCGTTATCAATGAGACTACTCCTGGTAGAGTGCTGTGCAGCATCTTGCCCGGATAAGGATCAACCGCCTTACCTATTTCTGCCGCCATAGTGACTCTGTCATGTTCCAGTCTCGACTGGCCTTGCATCTCGGCAGGACAGCAACTCACCTATAATATCTATGGTGTCTATAGGCCGCGGTTGTCTCTTATTATTAGGAGAGCCGTATGCTTGTTCACTGACCTCTAAAAAAATATAAAAAAACTAGAAGTGTTCTATTTCCTGACTACATTGTATTAGATTTTAGAACACGAAATAGTTTAGATAACTTTTAGGAAGTGCATTAGGATTATCCGATTTAGACTCAACTTCTTCCGTAGATATATTTTAGGTTGGAATAAAGGGAAGATTAAAATATTAATAATATTCTTAACTAGCTGTTGCCTATGGCTCGGGTCAAACTATCAAATTTAACAACTTCCAAAAAAAGAAGGGATTCAATTTTGTATGGAACTTATTTTTTTTTCATTTTCATTGTTGTTTTTTGTCTGAAAGCTGCTTAAGGGTTGGTCACATTTGAATTTGAATCTCAAAGTCGGTTGCAAATAAAGCTCTACTTCCTTTGGGTGTGGTTCCTTGTTGTGTCCTTACGGTACCTTAACTACCTTACCTTACCTTACTTAAGGTATTGTCAGTAGGTTCATATATAAAAAAAAAAACAATTCATAGTGAGGACAAGACAGCGCCTGTCGGCTTAGCTAGTACTCGATAATAATGAAGCGTTACTTAGATGACATTATAGTGACAGTTTTTTGCAGTTTAAGTTATGAATTGATAAATGGCGAACGGGGAAGCTTTTACATGATATTTGAAATATCAAACGTGCGAAGTTATTAATATTTTTTGACGGCTATTGCAATAGCCTATCTGCAGTAAGAGAAAGTTATTATAAACCTCTAAAAAATAAGTGCTTGCCTGGTAACTGACCTGGAGAAGCGCTATCTCTTGTCTTAGATGAGTCTTTAATTAATGTTTACTAATAGTTAAAAAATCTTCTTTTACTTCTTTTTAGGCGCTTTTGAGAAAACATCTTTTTTCTATAACAGGAAACTGAAAAATACAATCTTCTCACAATGCAGCGGCGACGTCGAGTACAGATACATTTTTGTATACTTCAGTGACACAAAACTGACCACTTATTTAAAAAGTGACAATAGTATCTTAACGCCCATATCCCCGAAGATGCAGCCAAAGGCACAACCAACGATCGATTAGGAGACAAATGTAAAGTTAAAAATGAGGCCTCATTTCCTGCACAAAGTTATTAAAATCGTGTAAAATCTCATTAAAAGTCAAAACCTTTGAAGTCGGTCATTAACATAACATTTATTGTAATGTTTTAATATTTATGGATTAAATTAAAAGGGTTAAGTATATTATTACAGTTTGTCGTGTCGAGGAGTCATTTTATTTTAAATCTTAACCCCATAAAGGCCTTTTTAATTAGTAATTATTTAGAACCTATTTAAGTTAAGAATTTATTAATTAGGGTAGTCAAATATGATATATTGTATTAGCCTGGAGAGCTATTCCTGCAATATAACTTCAGCATTTCGTAATACTAAGGTCATACTGAAAGTTTCTTTATTCTGACAAATAAGTGTAGAAAAGATGCATTAATATACTGATTCATTACTTTTGAAAGCAAATACCCTCACTTTTTACACATTAATACATTTGTTGAAACTATTTTGTCATACAGTGGGTCACATTATTCCATTTGTTGGAACCATTTTGTCATGCAGTGGGTCTTCAGTAGATCTTCAACGGCTTCTTGGTATGCAATCTTTTGGGCTTGAGAATTGCAAACCTCTAAATTTGTCTTTAATTCTTATGAACAAAAATAAGCCGCAAAGTACGAGGTCCGGACTGCACTGCGTATGCATAATTAGTTCCATATTTCAAGCCTTCAAATATGTAATCGTTCTCTTAGTAGCATATCTGCGAGGAAGCTTTTCGTTGACTTTTCCTGAAACATTGGGATAGTCGGCAGTGGGATTTTCAAGCTACATTGTTTTATAATGTAAAGTTATTTCGAAATTTGTCTATCACGTAATCATTTTTTGCCAGTGCTTCGACTCTTCTCAACTTTTGCTTTTTTATTTTATTTATTTGTAAGTTGCTAGTTTCAAAAACTTTTAGTATACCTCACGTATAGTTTTATCACCCACTTAGTAGAAAAGTAGAAGTAACAATTAAATTTAATTAAAAGTAACAATTAAAAAGATTGATCCAGGTAGAACTCAAGGTAGAGAGAGCCTTTTACATTCGCTTTCGAACTTGTTCTTATATATTATTGTATGTCAAAATTATTATGTAAAAAATATTGAATAGAAATAGTGAGTTAATGTGAATTAACATACAATTAAAAATAGAATAATATATTAAAAAAACATTTTTATTCAATGCTATTAGAGTCAAAAACTCTAAGGATTCTTTCTTCTTACATAAGTAATAAAAAAACAGTGGTTAGACTACTTTTTTATTGGTTTGAGGGTTAGACAAACAAAAACATAAAACGGATCGTTAATATAAACGTCCAATCAAAATAATGCAATGGGAGAAATGTTGTTTGCGGCTACATTATCTCCTAAACTGATTGTTTACAGTCGCCAGCAGACAGGCCGACGGGCGCCTGAAATGGTCGCCACATTGTATGTTACTGTCTGAAAAATGTTTTATGGGGAAATTTACAGAAAATGAGTATTTATTGCTATAATAAGTTTGACATAGGTTTTTGTTTGTATAAACCTGAAATCGAAATAAAATTTTGTATAAATACTTGAAGCCCGTCCCAACTTTCCAAAAGAATTTATATTTATTTATGCTCATTAGTCATAACGTCGGCTTCTAACGTTTTTTTTTCAAAAAAGAAACAATTAAATCTTTTCTATTTATAATATTAGTGAAAAAGACTTACCGACGGTATCTCGGAAACCATCGAAACACCCATACCTAACGGTTATCCGTTGTTCTTTTATGTTTTCCCGAAGGAATGAAGCATTTTCCTGCGGTAAAAATTAGCCTTTGCTTATCGTTGATACTACCAGGTTCTAATGGTAGAAGATTTATACATTAAATTAAATCTTTTATTGTTTTTCTATCAAGTAGTTTCAGAGTCAAAAATCAAATCTTTGCTCTTCATTCTTGTTACTATATTATTGATTATTACTATATTGGTAGTAGTAAATATGCATATTTTTTGTTTTGCTCTGAAATCAAAGTATTTTTTGCGTGACCATGTAGTAATGCTTTTTAACTTGTGGGAATATTATTTCTTCATGTTGGAAATAGCAAAAACACAGGTGTCTCTCCCGATGTTAAGATGCAGTCACCGCATATAGACACTACAAATATTAGTTATCTGTCGCTATCTTATGGCAAAGACTTTAGGAAACGTGTGACACTTTACCTGCCAACACCACGGTACACGACAATGACGTTTATCTGTTGATGCTATGTCGTCATGAGCAGTTACATAATATTACATTTCATGCCAATTGGGAATTGAAATCGGATTTATGTCGTTTTTTAAACATTTCAACGAATCCTATTTATTATTAACCAGTTCCACTCCTGTTTGAATGGGAAAACCTGAAACGTTGTTTTTCCTAGTTTGCTAGCAGTTTTTCCCTATTCCTTATCTTTTAAATCTCCCTAGACTACCAAAAAATATTTCAAACCCATAATTAGCCAAATCGGTCCAGCTGTTCTCGAATTTTAGCGAGACTAAAGAACAGCAATTAATTTTTGTAAGTAAATAAGAAGTTTAAATGTTAATTATTCGCTACTAACGTATTAAAGAGAAAATACAAAATGACACAAATCATATTCCGTTATTTAATTTGCATGTAATCGAGTTTTAAGAGTAACTCTCCCGATTATTTTATAATACTAAAACTAAGCTGCTGCACAACACTCTGGTAACTATTATTGACATTTTATCCTTATACTTGCCATTGCCACTTTCCAGGGTAGTGGCAGGTTATGTCAGTCTCGTACCGAATAAAATCCACCTTATAGCCAGTGACATTCTTGAAACTCTTGTGATGGGTCTCGCGATCTCCTCTCGTAACCCCATGCAATCGAAATATAATATAAAAAAAAAACATAAAATCTAAAAATCCCATGCAAGAATGGTACTGAGTAGCAGCTATCTCGATCTAATAAGTTATAGGAAATATTTTTAAGTTAGGTACCTCAACGTGCATGTCTTATTTATTTATTTATTTTAATTTATGATATTGGAATGCAACCAAGCAGACAGATTTGAAGACGGTTGAAAATTCACGTGAATTAAAAAAAAATTTTTTGTCTAGTCGGCGAATATAGAACTTAAGTCTGTTGTTGACAGGGATTTGCGGTTTTTTAATTTGGTTTTGTGCATTATTTTTACTAATTCCATTTCAATAATTCATTTACTCTAATCATGGTAATTTTAATTTGGGCAGTATATGTATTAATTAGCTGGTTACTCTCCGTGTTACGTACCATCATGCGCCCTGTCACTCCAGAGCGAACGGCGTCGCAGCGTCTGCGGGAACCATCGATCCGACGCACCCGAATCGCTCGCCGGCACCACGCGACAAACCGGCGCCTCCTCTCTCAACTTTATATTAGCTGTCAGCCAATTGCAACTGTTTTGTGCAACTTCATAACTATATACCAGTTTTTCACTCTGTGGCTCTGCATAGCTTCTGTCTCTTAAAATTTTGTATATTTTTTTTTCAATTTTGCAAATATATCTTCATAAATATACAATAGAAACACTTCAGTTAATTATAGAAAAAATGTTATGGGAAAACTATTTTTGTCTATGAATCATAAAAAAAATCGAAATAAGCAATAATGTTGAGCTCCATGCCAAATTCGCCAAAAAGTTGGAAAAAAGGAAATTTTGCAAGTTTAAACTTTGATTTTAGTTATTAAAATATCATGACATAGGTACCATTTTAACCATTTAAAGCGTTTAATTTTTTACAACGATATGTCAGGAGCGTGTTGTTTATAAATTGCAAAAATAAAAAAAAACAAAAGTAACTTTTTTCTGAGATATTCTTACGTAAAACAGGTACACACACATCCATACATACATATCTAAAATTCCTTAAGGGGTAGGCAGAACGCCAAAGGTCACAATCCTAGCAGACTTGCCTATCTTCTTTATAACACAACACAGTTTAACAGAAAAACTTGAATCTGAAAACCTTTCAGTGTAATTTCTAGTATCTTAATAATAAAATAAGAGGATATATTTTAACCAGAGCTTTTAATAATATTTTCTTTAATTTACCCTATGCATTGGGATATGCACTAAATTCTTAAGGATGAAATTTTAAATCTGTATTTCAAACAGTAAGTGAGTAGCTTTACGCCCATATCGCCGTAGGGCTAGACAGAGGAACAACCAGAGCATCCAGGACTAGCCGAAGACACAAAATCCCACAATGTAATAAGTGGCAAGCCTATCGCCAACCAGGCATATATCCAATCCCGGGCAACGTTATTTTTTTTAGACAATTGGAAACATACATTTTCAAATTTTTCAAGAAGTCAATTCCGACGCTGGACCGATAGACCACAGAGGCGACCTCACATCCTATCGAATCGTCCGGACCCAATAACTGCTGTAAACGTAAGCCTCCGCCCAACCCTAACACAAACTCTCAAGACACTACACTACACCGCCGCGTCGCTGCCGGTCTCGGCGACGAAGATCTCTCTTGCGTTCGGCACCTAACGTCGAGCGATGAGCGATCACTACTCCTCAGTCAAATCCACTCTGTAACCAGAACGCAGCACCAAGTCTAGGTACGGTCTCCCGTTAGACAGCCCTTGTCGCTGGCGCTGCAGAGAACATTCCAATCCATCTAAAAATAATATCTCCGCCTGAGCACTCTGCTCAGCCCACAAATCCCGGTGAAGTTGTAAAAACCACGAGGTGTAGGCAACACATTAGTCCTTTAAAGAAAGAGGCGACTTAAATTTCAGCAAGCAAAATGTCTCAACATTCTATGGCCATATTATCTTTTTTTAAGTGCTAATCAGATAACAAGCTCATGGGTCTGCTGATGGCCTATAGACACCACAGACGTTACAGGTGCTTCGCTGTCCTGCAGCTGGGATGTTAGACCAATTGTGCAAGTCCACCGGCTACTCTACCTTCTAGACTGGAACATGAAGGAGTCATTATGGCGACAGAAAAAGCTAAGGTTTGGGATCCTTACACGGGCAACTTGCTGTACAGCACTCAACCACCAGTAGTCTTGTTGGTACTGACCTATATTTAAACCAGTACCCGCTTCTTACGAACTGCCTGGCAAAGAGGTAGATGGTCTATTCTACTCAGCGGACCCGGACCAACACAGGGGAATTCTATCTTAAAAAATCAAATATCAGATAGATACTAGGTATCAAAGGAACAACTCTTGTATGTAACGAGTAGCAGATATCTTTATAACATACTAATAACAATTTAAACTGGTTAGTACATTGGGACGTTAGAAAATTAAAGAATTCAATATTCTTAACTTGAACAACACAACATTTGTCGGGCCAGCTGGTCTATTTAATGACTAACCCCCAAATTACTATCATAGGGACAAATGACAGAAGTTGAATCTAACCCCACAGTAAGCAAATTATATGCTTGTGTTATGGGTGTCAGTCGACGATACTAATACATGGGAATACTTAAATAGATACCAGAATAAATTTAATAAACACCCAGACCCGGAAATGCAGACATCTAAATGTTCATCACACAAATGCCTGCCCCTGTCGGGAATCGAACCCGAGCTTCGCGGTTGGTCTGTGTAGTTAGGCGTGTACGCTAGCCATTCGACCAACGAGGCGGTCAATTTAGTACTAATCCTTTTTATAATTACTCTCAAATACTTAAAATAGTACGGCCTGTCATCGACGACTAACAATTTGAGCACAGTAAACTGCACTACAATACTACTCCAATTTGAAAAAAAATTAGAGAATTACACATCCATTACTAAAACATACTAAAGTTATTACGCACAATTAAATGAATAGATAAGCGTGGTAAAACTGCAAGAAATCGACTTTAATTATTTCATTACCACTTGAAGATTTGATTATTTTTTTTTAATATAATTAGCTATAATTATGATGGTCTCTCCTAAATTTTATCAAAAGTGTTCTTAATAATGATATCGTCAAGATAGATTTTTGAAGAATTGATGGTTCTTTTTTGGGAAGGTAAATCTTGATTACGAAGTGGTCTAATAAACTTAATCCGACTGTGTTCTCTGTGTTATATTTAATAATAAAAAAATCGTCTATCTTGAAATAATTATTTAGTAGGATGTTAATAAAATTCATGTGTTACCAACTTTTATTTAACTTGCAATGTATTTTACTCCGGGTAGAATATTATAGGTTGAATTTGGTCCGCTTTCCGGCTCCCAATGAGCTGAAATTTTAGATACGTGTGGGAATCATATGAAACTGTTAAATTACTGTGACGTGGATCCGACTTGATGACGAAACCGAAATGCGTTCATAAGAATTTCTAAAATTTTAGACATTATCCTTTCGCACTTGAGCTTATTTGATACATCTTGGATAGTACTTTTCAAGTCTACTGCAGAGAATGACCCTTACATAATACGAAAACTTATATGTTTTTGTTTAAAACTGATATTAATATAGGTACTTATAATGGTTTTAAAATATGTGGTTTGTATTTGTAATAATCATCATAAGCCAGCTTGTGATGGTTGGTGACTCTACATCTATTCCACAAGCAACTAGGCTTACAGCTATGTATATATTAACAAATATATGCAAAATTACTTACATATTAAGATATTTTTTCTGGTGACAAAAGTAAATAGGGCCAATTTATGCTAAGAGTTTTAATATCTGTAATTTACATGACTTGTGACCTAGAAATAAGAACTTGAGAATCTGTCGAATTACACTTTATTATAACAAATGAAGAACAAGTGAAATTGAGCAGCGCGTTTCTGGATCAGGTGACGCCGTCGTGGTGATGTTTGCCACCCTTAAGTAAACGGGCATATAGTATCCTCTTGCCTTTCTCAGGAACAAAGACTAATATCGTATTTTCCTGAGACAGAAGGAAATTGGAGTAACTCATATCCGAGAATCATGTTCTGCTGCCCTATTTTACAAAATTTCTTAGAGGTCCTACGGAATTCACTCTAGCCCATAAGCCCCTTCTTGACGCTAAAGTCAACATCATACCATACATGCTTTACAGTCTAAATAAAAATACTGCACATCATGCAGCAACGACTCCTCTATCCCGGGAAAATATTAAAAGTTATATAGACGTTTTCTTGAGATCCACAAAATCACAAAATACGCCATTTAAGCCAGATGCTTACCTACAATGTTGCGAAACGAAAACATGAGCACCATACATACTTTTCTAGACTTGCAACAGTCCTATAGAGTAACTCTCAATATAGGAAATTGTTATTTTAGGTACTCTAGAACACAATAATGGCGAATTATTGTGTTCTAATTTGGAAGACTTCACGCCACAACAGTTCCACTCCTAACGTGGAACTAGAAAAATAAGGGCTTAATCTTCATCTGTTACAATAGATTTACGCAAAGTAGCGGCTGATTCAATCAAATAAGAAACGATAAATTATTTAAACCGATTCGTTCAATTTGTTTGTAACTAAATGTTCGTTAGTACTGCGTTTAAAAGTACCTAAAATGGCAATAAGATTCTAGTTTCCAATTCGGTTGATATCAAGATTCAAGAGTAGTCACAAAATTCCATCCGACGTACCTTTGACCTTCCTTTACTTATTGGTTCATAGTTTCGCATGATTAGGAGACTTCTCGTTGCGTCATCAGTATGCTAGCTAATTCCAAAAAACATCTGGATTCTTCCAAATAAAAGAGATTTAATTATCTTGCTTCTACAATGCTACATTTTTTGCTTGCTTTAATGCAATAATAATTAGCACGGACGTTATACTGGAACAAATAGGCAAGGTAGAGAAAAGTAGTTACAAAGTAATTGCATGTTGGTTTTCATTCATTTGAAAAATCTCATTCAATTCCTTATCAAACACAGTAAGAGTTGGATATTTTACTAACGTCAAGGACCTGCTGACTTCAAGGGCTGATTACGTATCTTTTTAGTGATGATCACTGGGTAAAGTGTACATCAAATACCTGTCATATGACGTCGTTTGTGTTTGCTATGTCTATTGTATTTCTGTTAGTCACTGGAGATAGCAAATATAAAACACGTCAATTGACAGCTATTTGATGTACACTATTCCATTTTGAGTTGGCCACTGAGGTACAGAATCAGCACCCTGGACTGGGGCGGTTTTCAAACGACTTGCCCGGAACGGTACCATTGCTTGTCTTATTCTGATGACATCCATCCATCGATCTATAAATCGTCATCCAACGTAGAGCGTCAGGTAGCCGGTAAGCTTAATTAATCAAGATGCCTAACATCCTAGCTTCAGATTGGTGACGTTGGTTATTATTTGTTATGTCCAAAGATGATATTGATTTTTACCATAACTTGAACTTGCAAGTGGATAGCTCACCACATCTCATGCTCCTTTCAACTTTCTTGGTTTACGGGAATCAAGGTTCTGCAATATCGGGAGAATTTACGAGGCTATTCTACTTTTTTGGCTTTCCTCCTCATGTACTTACCTCTTCACTCTCAAGTTTTTTTTATCCTTGCCTTAATGTCCCTCAAGAAGAGACAATCCTCATGTACCCTGGAAGAGATAATCTTTAATCATCCCCGATTGAGATGGAAACTTCAACCTTGCTTATTTTCACGCCTCCCGTGGCCATATATTGCTATACCAGACGTGTGCGAATTCGCATAGCTTCCCGTAGTTCGCCTGATTCCCTATAAGATATTCAAAGTACACCGGTTCAACTTTGTCAACCACGATGCTATCAACATCGCCAGGGTCGCAGTAGCACCACCCCGTCTTCAGCAAGCGCACGTCTCTAAGGCGCCCCTACACCAATATAGCCAATGAGGATTTTGTGACACCTTGTGGTGCAGTTCTACCCGCTGTGCCACGGGCCCACTTCTTACATTTTACCTTTATTTTTCATCGCGCCAATCTTCCTTCTTTTTTCATTTGTCCTGTCATTCAATAATTAATGAGTCTATCCCTGCTACACATTTTAAGGTCACCCTATCTTTAGCACTCGCCCCTCGAATCCCGCTACTTCTACTGCATAACATCTTCTATCCTGCAAGTTCTAATTAGTCCGCTCTGCATTTTGAGTTTTGATTGAAAACTCAACACTTAATTACTTACACTTAACATATTAGGTATGCTTTCCACATATCACATCATTCATTCATTGGAGCTCTCGTCGTACTTCTGCCTTCCTCTTCGGGATGTGAGATGAAGGTAGGTACTTTTACTTTTTCTTCTTCGACACTTACATGATTTGAAATAGGATAGAAAAAGTTGCAACAAGTTATGATTATTCTTCTTAATTGGGTTATAATAAAAGAATTGGTAATAATTATGAAAAAGTTGATTTATTATTTATTATAATTATAATAATTATTATAATACAGTTTACAATAATTACAAGCGATCACCAAATGGGGTGAAAGAAAACGGCGTATTAAATTATTTAGGCTGCCTACGCACGAATCACAATTGCGCGGCGCTGTGTCTCTGCGACCCATCGCGCGTCTGGGAGCACTATTTGGCAAGTTGCGGCGACACAACGGTACTCTGCTCACACGAGGGACACATATTGTCCTTACACACAACACCCGGAACGCGAGTCGTACGCAGATCGCCTTTAGGATATAGTCTTTCGAACGCGAGGAACAAAATATTACAGAATTCGAGAATATTATTTATAATCGATTCGGATTAAATCGGATTGGCGAAAGCGTACGGGAAGGCGTGGTGCGGCCGTTACGGGCAGTCGCACTCTTCGACGACCATCTCGGGCAGGTCGCGTTTGATGATGTTGGAGTCGGCGCCGAAGTAGATCAGCGACAGCGCGGAGAAGCGCACTGGCGCGCAGCACGCCGTGCGCTCCAGTCGCGCCGCCTCCACCACCTGAACAAGCAAAGCTTCTTGTTATCTAGTATTTACAATCCTAGCCAGTCAGGAGAAGAAACGGAAAACGGCCTTTAACCCATCCGCCTTTTACTACCATTGATTATAAACCCAGCTTAGTTTCTACAATTGAGATCTTGTGAATTTAGGTAGTTAAATTGATCCCATTTCTGACATAGGTTCATTGACATACACCAAGACTAAAATAAAATTTTAATTGAATATTTACTTTCGCCAGCACATTATTATCGTAAGAAGTGGGAACACGATTAATGGGTGTAGCCAGCATATTAAGGATCCAGCTTCCAATACACTACAATCCAGCTTATAAGGGGAAATCTTGCTTATTGCTGTCTATGTAGCGAAGGTGCTTACCTCTGTCATAGTTCGGTTAAGGAAAATAAGTACCTGGGAATGATAGTTGAGGTAGGGGTCGCACGCGCCGCGACAATAATTGGCATAGTAGCCTTCGGGCGCGACGATCCAATCGTCCCAGCCCAGCGCGCGGAAGCTCACGTAGTAAGTCTGTCGGCAGCAGCGGCCTCTAGCGGCGGCGTCGCAGTCGAGCGCGCG
>NJDD01001846.1:158775-173420 GCA_002245505.1 Calephelis nemesis | reverse complement strand
GCGCCCCGCGCACCCGCTGCAGTCCACCAGCAGCCGCAGCGGCCCGCGCCCACCGGCCGCCGCCCATCGCCGCGCCGCACCCGTCACGTCCAGACGCTGCCATCCGCGACCCGTCCTGCTGCCTGTTACACACACATGTGGGAAATGAAGAGTTTTTTTTATGTTATAGGAATGCAAACAAGCAGACGGATTTCCTGATGGTAAAAAATCACGCTGCCTAAAGACACCAAAAATGGTAATGGTGCGTTACCAACCTGAGGTCAGGAGGTTAGGCCTCGAGCAAAGGTAAGTTTACCGGCTACCGTACCCTCACGAACCGGAACACGTCATGACGTTATGGAGGCAGGAATAGGTAAGGCGGTGGTACCAATCTGGGCGAGTCGCTGCGAAACTCTACCACCTAGACAGACGTCACGGTGTTAGTGATGATAAGCCTATGCTCGCCTTTTACGAGCTACCTGGCAAGAAATGCAGATGGTCTATTCTGCAAAGGAGCCCGGACTTACACTGGGTCTAGTGAACATTTATACAAGTCTTAAAATCCTAGTCTTTCGTTGGTAGCACTTTTCTAATATCGTTGACTTTTATTTCTATAGACAGCGTGTATTTCACTGCCTAGTTCCATTATTATCAGTACACTTAAGATATGATTTGCAGCGATGCATATATGTTTCGGTGTGTTCGACAGGTAATGTCGTGATAAATATCGTAAGTTTATCATTTTATTGGCAAATGGTACGTAGAAAGTCAGGACGCGCAACGCAAATTACTTAGATATTAGTTACCCTATACGTGCCCTTCCTGACCAAAAAAAAATATGTAAAAGCAGTGCGTAAAGTCAATGACTAACAGTGCGAATGTCAGTTGGCACAGTGCCCTTTATTATCATGATAGAACCTAATCCTTGCACTATGACTAGTCGTTGGCTAAGACTATGATAGTTAGTTTTACTTTACTAGTACTTTTAAAGTTTTATGTATACAATTAGAAACTACACGATCAGGTGGGCTACTTGAAGATAAGCAGACACTACTTTTTTCGGTCATTGGGCAGTATAAGGATGCCTGCCATTTGCCAATGTGAAACTTCTCAAATGTTCGTATGTCCGTTTTAGAAAAGAAAACCGAGTAAAGGCCTGGACCTCAGGATTTAAGTTTTAAAAAGAGATTTTATTTGGAAACTTATATATAACTTTACACGTGATTTATAATTACTAAAAATACAAGAAATAGAAGAACTGGTAAGGCTGTAGTAGAGGAGTTGTCTGGTAGGATTCTAAACGGACACTGGCTGGATATCGCTATAGGAATGGAAGGAGAGCCAAAACTGTTGGTGATTTTGTTGGCGGAAGAGTAAAGTTAGCTTAAATCTACAGCTAAGGTTTATAAAAGTTCGTTACTCTGTACCAAATTAAACAGCAAACACAAATACATACCACCGGCTTCTGTAGTACCGGCTAGCTCACCAACACTGGTGTTGCCGCGGACTGTAAAAGCCCACAGCGTATACCGCAAATGGCGGGCCCGAGGACTGGCCTCAGCTCTCACCATTAATTCAGCAGCGGCCACTGATAGACCCTGCTCTAATTCGGCCTCTTGGCCTAGTCGAAACTCGATCAGACGCTGACCATTCAACGTCTCACCTGGCAAAAATGGAAAACATTGTTAACCTGTCTTTCACCGTCTACGCAGACCCTAAAGTCCCTACCTATTGGCGAAATGACTCATAAGGTAAGCGATTGTAATTGGAAAGGATAGGACACAGGGTGTAAGGCCTCGTGCACACGTTTGTCGCTTATGGCTGTAAGCTACGCTTACCCGATTCGTTATGCATATTTAAAGCTTGTAGTTTTAAAATGTATACCGAAGCGAGTTTGCGCTACCGTGCGTACAGAGACTTTTCTCTCAATTTCCTAGTGACAAGGGTTTTAAATAAGATATTACAATCGCTGGTACTATTTAAGTAAAATAAAGTTTTTGAACTACACAAGATCCAGCGAAGTCGGGAATCTCCAGGATGTAGGTTGGCGCACCACGAAGTTATCTGGAAAGAAAGAAAGAGTGTTTAGATGTTTTGATATTTTTAAAACGGCAGGTAGTCATTCTAATAGTCTAATCTACACAAGAGACTCTCACACATGGGAAGTTGATAATTTGTTAGTATTGAATATTAAAATTTTAGAATCAATTAATTTTCGATCGTTTAATCTCTATACCAGCCAGTGACATCATTCACACCTCAATAATGAGTAAAATGATTCGATTCTGGTCGGGCGGTACGAGTTGGCGAGGAGAGCTACTGTTATAAAATATCTGGTTACTATGAATTAAGTTACTAGAACGAAAAATCAGTCATAAACATGTACCTACTCATAATATGTTACATGAATAGCAATGTACGTGTGTGAGAACCTTGCACTACTATAATTTAAAATAGTCAACGCGTTGAAATCTTTGCGCTGGCGCTTAACGATGGGCTTAAGGGACAGCGAGGACAACGTTTTGGCTACGTAATATATTATCACTACTTGATGCCATCTAGTTCCTACTTAAAGAGTTTTCACTTCAATGAGTGTCATGAGTTGTTCTTCAGTCAAAAGGTTAGCATAGATCAATAGGGCGTAGGTTGTATTTTCGACAACATCAAACATTTGATAATATGTGGCCTAACAAGTAAGTACACGCAATGTACTGCAGTTTTAAATTGCTGAACGTTACCTAAAGATTCTGTAAAATCTTATAAAAAAACCATCTATTAAATAAAATTCTTGTCATAATAATTACAAAAGGAGTTACAAAGGAATGTGTAGTATTATTTATTCATTCGTGATCGCCTCGTTGGTCGAATGGCTAGCGTACACGCTTAACTAGATCAATCAACCGCGAGGTTCGGGTTCGATTCCCGACGGGGGCAGGCATTTGTGTGATGAACATTTAGATGTCTGCATTTCCGGGTCTGGATGTTTATTAAATTTATTCTGGTATCTATTTAAGTATTTCTAATGCATAGAAATACTTAAATACTTAAATAGAATCGTTGACTAACCCATAACACAAGCACATAATTTGCTTACTTTGGGGTTAGATTCAATTTGTGTTACTTGTCCAGGGACATTTTATTTATTTATTCATTGTCATAGCCGGTTTTACTTTTCATAAAAAACTTCTTCTGACACTATATAATACAAATGATAAAATTGGTTCATATTTTCCGGCGTGATACGATGTCAACGGGAAATGGGGATTTATTGATAGATCACAAATAACTACGGATATTGCGAAATCACAAAATATTAATTTTAGCAATAAAGTGCAATGAATCCTCTTTGATCATGGTGGAACCGGGGTGTAATAGTACCGATACTTTGATCACGTTTACTCATCTGGAAACAACATAACATACGTATCTGAGGTACGCTGTTTTGTTGCCGAAGTAAGCCGTCATCACTTCCTGATCAAATTTCAATCGATATGCTATGACAGATGTAGGGATGCGATGACCCTATCCAACCATAGCAAGATAATATGTTCTGGTTATAGAATAATATCTCTAGTGCAGTCGGTTTAGGTTTGACCGCTTTTACTTATTCTATTGCGTTTTGTATGAAAAGGGTAATGTGAAGGAAGCCACACAGATTTGTCAGGATCGTGAGTTCTGGCACTCGATACTCTCTGCCTACCCCGTAAGGGACTTGGCGTGAAGATATGTATGTAATGTATGTACTTATACAACTTCCTAAACGTTTACTTTTACCATTGCACTGTCGAGCACGAATAGAGTGTTCCATGAAAAAACATAGAATGGAGAACGAACTTTCGGAAGTCGATTTAAAATTGCATTTATTTAAAACCACCCCTTCGCTACCTCCCTCGTGATTGGCTGTCAATACAACCGTATTAAGGCCATGACTCATGCTCTAAGAAAGCTGCCAATTGGTCAGTAAAATTAGCCATGGTTCATGGTCTGAATAATGCACTGCAACGGATCGAATTGTGTCGCCTTATATGCAGTGTTATGCAACCAGCTCTATCGATTGGTATGCCCTCTTTAATTTGGATTATATAAACTGGTGGGCTGTTTGGCCTGGTGTTTTTATGTGACTGGCGTGACTAATAAACTAGGACGATAAGACGGACAGTTATGCTGGAATTCTAGCACATTTTCGTGTTTTCAACTTCCAGAAATAGAGGTGGTTAGCATTTCAACTGTATGTTGTGTGACCTTAGTACTTTTACTTGATGTATCAATTATTATGATTATTTTCAAGCTATTCCAAATACGGAGGAGATTCGAAATTCGACTGGATTTTTTTTTGTATTTTTTTTACTCGATTTCTTGGTCAATAACCAACCGATTCGATGGTTCCTTTTAAGATATATATGTCATGATTCCGAGAGGGTCCTATGAAGTATAACTCAAAATTAATAGTAAGATGTTGATAACATGAATGTAGACCATTTCGGAATCATTTGCTATCTTTCTAAAAACATATCTTCACTACCTCATCCCCGAAGAGGTAGGCAGAGGTGCAAACAGAGCTTTTTACTAACTCCCACAATGTTATAGGTTGCAAGCCTATAACCAACTGGGCACACATCCAATCTCTAAAAAAAATTTATTGAAATCAGATGATTAGATGCGTTTAAATATTAGCTTGAAAGCAGAGGCTTTCTGGTAAGTTACATATAATTGATCAATCGTAGCGTAAGGCTTCGTAAAATCTTCCATTTTAATGTCACAAATATCAGCCTCACTTACTCTCCCTTTTTATTGAAAAATCATTGGATGAGGCATCAAGGGCCGCATAAAGGCGGTGTAATATTCATAAATGTATTTGGTTAGATATACTACTGCGGCTTGTCACTACTTACTAGAAAACACATCTCAAACCCATTTTAGTAGTTATATGTATGAGAAGGTCTTTGGGCAGTTGAATTTGTAGCAATTGATTAAATTGCAATGCTTTTAAACTCTAGGCTACTACAAAACTGCGAGTCCTTTTCGAGAACTTTGAAGATTCGAGAAGTTTGGACGGTAACTAGATCCGTAAACCCGGATCACGGTTTTCCGCTAACTGACTGGATAAAATTCAGGGTCTTTTAAATAAACTAGCCCTCTATAAGAGGCTGCCTTACCTAATGTGAAATATTCTTAGATATTTTTTTTCGTAGAGGGGCTGAGATGTGCTCGTTGTATACAAATCAGGGTAAATTGGATACAGAGATTCAACATTTAATTCTTCGATTCTGTCGATTTTGATACGCCAGTTCCACCTCTCGTTAGAAAATGGGAAAGGTTCCTAAAAGATGGAAGCTTGCCAATATACAACTTACAAAAAAGGCAGGCATTCCTATTAGCTTATTTCGGTCACCTGCTTATTTAGAAAAATTATCGAACCGAACTAACTGTACCGAATAGACAACAAACATGAAATTATTGACATGGAAGATCTTCTCAGTGACTGGGTAACTAGGGATCTACATCTCTAGACTCTACGCTACCCATTTGTTACAGAAAGGGAGAGACAGCACAGCACTAATTACGCAAAAATAAAATACGGATTCGTAATTTTGCTAATTGTTTTGTACTTGTATTAACACCTTTTCGATAAAACTACGTAACATAATACTCGTTTTTTAAATTTATCAAACCATAATGCATAAGCAGTTTTTTCAAAGTTAAAAGACATAATTAAAGTAAAAAGTATCCCCGAAGAGGTAGGCAGAGGCACAACCAGGGCACCCACGACTAGCCGAAGACATTAAGTCCTGCAATGTTATAGGTGGCAAGCCTATCGCCAACCGGACCATTTCCCATCCCGAGCAACATTTTTTTTAATAGAAAATTGGTAAAACCCAATTTTCTTTTTGTTGCCCGACCCGGGATTCGAACCCGGGACCTCATGCAGTCAAGTCAAACAACTGAACCGCAAGACCACAGAAGCGATTATATAACACAATTAAACATGTCTATATCTCATTTCTTATCTATTTTCCTATGCAAGAATTAACATTGTAGTCGCCTTTGTAGTCTAGCGGTCCAAGTGTTGGGCTTGACTTCATGAGGTCCCTGGTTCGAATCCCGGGTCGGGCAACGAAAAGAAAATGGGGTATTTTCCAATTTTCTAATTAAAAAAATGTTGCTCTGGATTGGATATGTGCCCGGTTGGCGATAGGCTTGCCACCTATCACACTGTGGGACTTAGTGTCTTCGGCTAGTCGTGGGTGCCCTGGTCGTGCCTCTGCCTACCCTTTCGGGGATATGGGCGTGAAGATACTTTACTTTAGAATTCATTAAAATTGCTGAAGCAGTTTGGATGTGAAAACGGAACACATACAAGCAAACCGATGGTCACATTTATAAATCGCGTATCAAAAGGGATTCTTTTTGGTATTCTTAAATAAGTTGCTTAAATTTGGTCTACATATTCGCTTATCTTTGACGCCTGATTTCAGCATACATAATTCATATATAAAGAAATCACGAGGTGACGACTGGGGCTAATATGGAAATTAGCAGGAAAGTTATTTTAATAATATCGCACGAAAGATCTAGTTTATTGATACTAGAATGATAGACATTAAATACTTATACTTGATAGGTTTCATCGGCCTGGTACGCTGTTATGACAATTGTTATGAGGTTGTGTCTTATAAATATAGGTTTACAAGTAGATTGATTATTTATGTAAGAAGATTAAGGTTATTGTAATGTTTGTTTCAGGGACGTATTCAGTACTCGAGGTTTGAGTTTATATGTTAACTTGTGATTTAAACGCAATGACAATGTACGCACTCAGAGACGTCAATCATCAAATCAATCAATTTATTGGTAACTAGCTGTTTCGGCGAACTTTTGTATGGGGAAAATTAAAATGTTGTTTTTCCTAGTTTTCTCACAGTTTAACGTGATAAAATACCCTACGTCCATCTCCTGGCTCTAAGCTACCTCCCTATCAATTTTTAGAAAAAATGATTAAGCCGTTCTTGAGTTATAAATAGTGTAATTAACACGATACGTAATATACGTAAAACGTTTTAAGTTTTTATTGCTATCAATTACCACCGTTTTAGGTTACGTATATTTATTTATTTAGTGCATATTTAACGTAATACATATAAATAAGTACGTAAATATGTATATCTAGTAATAAATAAAGTAAAACAATTTATTTATTACGATGATATTATTTTAGATACATTTGTTTTATGAAGCCCCTACCTTAGTTTTTGAATACATAATTTGTCTACTATAGCCTAAGGTTGTCTGGCAGATATCGCTCGTAAGTGATAAGACCACCTTTGCGTACATTTTATGTGTAAGAGTGAACATTTAATTTTGTAAATTTTGCTGCATAATAAAGTGTATTCATTCATTAATCTTTTAATAAGTCACTAAGTCTAAAGCCCGGTTTCTATAATCAACAATCCGTAATCCGTTAGTATAACCATTAGTAGTTTGCCTAAAATAAATGAAGCGTTGCCCATATTTACACGAAATGTTTAGATTACTAATCAATAACGAACAACCGTAGTTAGATTTTATACTATTATTAAAAAAAAACTCGTTTCTTGAGTGTAGGAACCGGGCATAAGTTCTATACTATAGAAGCCGGTAGAATGCATTCGCTATTTTCATACAGTTATTAAAGATTAAACGTTAATTGATGGCTCTGAGTGTGCCCGAAAATCTCGCAAAGTTTTTGACTTCAGAATTTGGTAGCCCCGCAGTCTTCTTATGATAATTAAGTAAATAAGTTTTATAAAAGTGGAGGCGAACGAGCAGTTGGGTAAGATGGTATAGAGTAGTCTCTGTTAGCCACGACCATCTATGAAACCAGAAGCATTATAAAAAATCACATTATTGTTAAATTTTCCTGTCGTTTTCTTTTGGAAGTATCGGCCTTTGGTAACTGGCTCTACATAGCTGTTGCACGAACTAAGAAATGTTTTAGTTTACTCGATAGTCCTCTACCGTCAGAGGTTATATACTTTAGTACGTTAGTCACTAGTATCGTGCTTTAACCCCAGAAGTGCCAATGTCCGATAGTTAAAGTCAAGGACGGGAATTGAATGATACAATTCTTCAGATTAATACCCATGTTCCCTGTAAAATGCAGTGGAAAAAAACTGAATGACATTTCATTTCATTAAAACAGGTATCACTTTGTAGAAATTCATTGTAACAGATGTAGAATAAGCCTTGATTTCGCTGATTCCACGAAACCCATGTAACCTTGGAAATCTTTCACGTAACACGGGATGTGACAAGCTTGGTAGACAGTTCCACCGCTTTAACCATGAAGAGTCCGAGCTGGGGAACTCTTAAACTCTTCTTTGTTGAAGATTTTACAACAAATTACATTAACTCGGACTCAACATACATTTTGCCTTGACTTCGAAGCACATCAAAAATTCGACCGTAACAGAAAATCGACCGTACCGTACAAAAACGTAGTATATAACTTGAACAAAAATAGATTTATATGAAAAACATTGTTTTTTCGTACCTGTACGTACATACGTATTCAGTATACTAGTATATAGTAGTAGTATCTAAGAATCTTGACGACATTTTTTATTTGATTTTATTTGTTTGATTAACATATATATACATATAGTGTAATTCTTTCTTTTCTATTTATTTCGCTGTAATAGTATTGCAAAACAAAATGGCGTCGCGCAATACTTTCCGTTTTTTAAGAAAACGGAAAGAATTATTTACATGGATGGCCAGGTGTATTGACTGAAGAACAAGATCTAGCTAAAATCAACACAAAATTACAACTAACTTTGGTAAAAAGATTCATGAGTAATGGTAATTATCTGCCTGTGTTTGACTATGTATGACTTCAACTGTTTTTTTATATACAAAAGCGCATCAAACAATAACACAGCATTTTAATATGAATTATTTCACATTTTAATATATAAATTTATTATATAATATTAGTATGGATTTTATGAATGGCAGAATCCAATTTTCATGGCCCAATTCCTGACATAACAATATATTGAAACATTCTTAGAAGATGTAGATTTTACCTTTGATTGTTTTCAGTCCCGCCAGCTATTTTGCGTGGGAGATAAGACTATGGCATTGTTTTACGAAAATAGTTCGCTTTATTAACTTTTATCATTCATTTATATTTCATACAAGCTTTTTCCATTCATATTAAAAAGATATAAGAGCTGTGTCTGTATATTTATATCATAGTAGACATAAAATAGTACGACTGATATTTATTTCTAAAGAATCTTTGCAGTTATTTTTGATAGTTATGTTTACTAACCTAATTATTATATTATCAATTTACCAATAATTTAGGGATTATGTGTGGGTTTACTTGAAATAAAGTTTATTTAATTCTAATCTATTCATCTGTTTGTATTTTTACTACCGTTTTGGGAAAACAATAATTTAGAAACCTTTTTTTTGTTGCCCCTATTAAAAAAATATTGTACCTACATTTGAAATTGTTTCATTTAAATTCATTTCATTTTAAATTAGTACCACTGCCTTACCTATTCCTGCCGCCATAACGTCATAAAATTGTATTAAATTTTATGTAATATATTTTATTGTATAAATTGTATTATATCATTATATAAATTAAGTAGGCCTCGCCACAACCACAAGGCGACCTATCTGTAGTCTGTATCACTACATAGTATAAAACAAAGTCGCTTCCTCTGTCCCTATGTACTCTTTGTATGCTTAAGTTTTTAAAACTACGCAACGGATTTTAATGCAGTTTTTATTAGATAAAGTGATTGAAGAGGAAGGTTTATGTGTATATTTTATACCCACACGAATCCGGGGCGGGCCGCTAGTAAAATATATTTTTTTCTTATGCTTGACGTTTAGTGCAGACGAGACCACGTGTGTAAACTAATGTGTCCTTGATGTTTAGTGCAGACGAGGCCACGTGCGTAAACTAATGTCTTCTTATGCTTGACTTTTAGAGCAGACGAGGCCACGTGCGTAAACTAATGTCTTCTTATACTTGACATTTAGTGCAGACGAGGCCACGTGCGTAAACTAATGTCTTCTTATGCTTGACGTTTAGTGCAGACGAGGTCAGGTTCGTAAACTAATGTCTTCTTATGCTTGACGTTTAGTGCAGACGAGGCCACGTTCGTAAACTAATGTCTTCTTATGCTTGACGTTTAGTGCAGACGAGGCAATATACGTAAACTAATGTCTTCTTATGCTTGACGTTTAGTGCAGACGAGGCCACGTGCGTAAACTACTGCAAAGCTCACAGACGTAAGACATAAGAAATTCTTTATTGGTTTGGGACTTGAGGTATATTTAATATTCATGAAGTTAAACGGTGCCGCGAAAGTGACATCTGACAATAATATGCAGGAGTAAACTTTTATGTAATACCCAAGTTGTCGCCCTGACCTCGATACACGTGTTCACAATTCCAGACAGGAATTTCGTGAGGCCTAGAAAGTAATTCTATTTTTTGTACGTCTCTTGTATGGAAATATGGTGCGTGAACACTACAGTTATGGATAACTTTTGTTCGCTATATGGATGTTTCACCCGCAATGGAAAATGTTATAGGTCTAAGGTGTTTTGGGTGTGTCATTTAGTAATATTATAGTCGACAATGGTGCCTTTATGTGTTGTCTAATGATTTCAAATTTAAGGTAGAAATTATGACAAGAAATAGGTAAAAGTCACATACATATCTTTTGAAAGGTTTTGGTAAAAGTTAGAAAATATTTTAAAAGCACTTAATACACAAATTTAATAATAATATATACTACTTAGCCTGTAATAATGATATTTAGTAAATTTTATAATAGTATAATATTAGTCTACCGGTTTAAGTATCATCATGGCTATAATTACAATATTAATAATTATGATGTTGTGATAGGCATATTGTAAAAAAAGTATCATCACGCCCATATCCCCTATGTCGTAGGCAGAGGCACAACCAGGGCACCTATAACTAGAAGAAGACACCAAGTCCCACAATGTTATAGGTGATAAGCCTATCGCCAACCGGGCGCATACCCAATCCCGAGCGACGTTTTTTTTTATTAGAAAATGGAAAAACAATTTTTTTTTGCCCTACCTACCTACTTGAAATGGAACCCCGGACCTCATGCAGTCAAATCCAACACCTGGAAATTCGCCCGGTTTCCATTATCTATTCCTACAGACAATGTGATCGTCGCTGTTATGTTTTTTATTTGCAGAAAGAAATTTCATGTGAACTTAAATAAGAGTTTTAGCATTACAAAAAATATTAAAAGAGTACCACATGTACGTTCCAAAACCGTTAAGATAACTTTATTGTCTTTCCGGTTTTAGGGCCACTTGCACGTTCCTGGGTTAAGTATTTAACACTTAGTTAGCGTCTAACTAGGATTAAATCACCTTATATTTGACAGTTTAAATAATATAATAATAATAATATCAGCCTTTATTCAGACGCATTAATTACAAAGTTATAAAGACTTAATCCAAGACTGACGAGCCTGTGACACCGACGACTTGGTCTGTTTGCCCAAGTTTGGCAAAGGCCTCCTCCATTTCCTTCCACTCTGTTCTGTTCCGCGCTATTCTTGTCCACGTTTTTCCAGCAACAAGTTTAATTTCGTCTTCCCATCTTCGAAACTGTCTACCACGTTTTCTTTTCCTATTTCTTGGATACCAATTCACTATCGTTTTGTTCCACTTTTCATTTCCTCTCATTATATGACCTATCCATTTCCATTTAAGTCCTTTAATTCTTGTAGTGACGTGCTCAATTCTTGTGCGCTTTCTAATGATTTCTTTCCTAACCTTGTCAGACAATCTTATGTTGAGCATTATTATTATCTCTCCGAGTAAATCCCCGAATGGTCTATCCTCTCAGGCCCATAAAAAGATTAATAAAACTAATATGTTAGACTATGTAGCAAGATGTAGATCTTCATCACTGTCAGCACTTTCATCAACAAAAAAACGCTCAATAGACACCGACAACAGAAAACCCAAATCAACTAATAAAATTGAAAAACTCAATAAATTATCCACTACCCCAAGCTGGCTGGTCACCGTGGGGCAAGACGACCACTACCCTCCAAATTGACAGTTTAACTCAATGTTAAATATAGCCCGTGAATGTGCAAGTGGCCCTTAGAGCGTTATTTTTACAGGGAAAAAGTAAAGTCGCAAATTGTGACGTCTCGTCAAATACTACTTGCTACTCTCAATATAATATAACCTAAAGTATGGTTGCTAGGACAGAATCCGTTGAGGGTGAGTCAGACTCTACCTAGAACTTAGCCACTCTTTGTAAGGACCTTATAAAAAGTGGCTAAGTCGAGTAAGTGTTAACTTGATAGCAAATTATTGTGACTGACTAAGTAAAAAACTGTTTAATTGTATTAAGCCTTAAACTAATAATTATAGTATCAATAAAAAGGTGTTAAAATGTCTTGTTAGGGGCCGTCCATAAATTACGTTACGCGAATTTTAGAACTTTTCGACCCCTCCCCCCGTCCTTGTCACAGGTTGTCACATTTTTAGAACCCCGTCCCCACTAAAGTGACGTCACACATTTACTTATTTTTATTAAAAAGTCTTTAATAAAATCAACATAAAGTCAAATATTTCTGATATCAAATAGAATAAGCGAGAAGTAAGGAAACAATAAGCAAATAATTAATGTTAATTGAAAATACAAAACTCAATCATCTTGTGTCCATGGACTTTGTATCCACTCTTTTATATTAGCTATCAATGGTAAATCAGGCATTTTATTTTCGTTCTGAATTTGAACGTCAGGAACATCCTTAATGTCGACATCATTTTCTTCCATCCATAAAGCATCGTCATCATTCATTAAACAAATTTCTCGAGCACGACTAGTCGCAATTCTTTGAGGACGAATTTTTGCGATAGGTATTAACATCTCTTTTATTTTATGTATCTACTTGTGTTGATTAGCGACTTTATATGAGAAATGATATAGAACACATATGCTACACGATCTTTTAAAAGCTAGTATAAGTGTTAATAAAAATTGTATACAATCTTGATTCAACACATATAACCTTTGTTATATTATTCCAATAAAGGACACTGAAGTGGCAATAATCATGAAGCTATTACCACTGGAGGTTACACTCCTGACAAACATCTGATGTCATTTCCAAATATTGCTGACTCTCTCTTATGTATTTACCTCTCTTTCGTTTTGGCTGTTTTAATACATCACAAGACTCTTTGAAAGAGAGGCCAGTACATTGGAGAGAGTTAGCAATACTTGAAAATGATATCAGCGGGGCTATTCTGTATCTTTTTAGTGATGTACTGGGTGGAATGTACATCAAATAGCTGTCAAATGACGTGTCTTATATTTGCTATCTCGATTGTATTTCTTTCGGTCACTGGAGACAGCAAATATAAAACTCGTCATTTGACAGCTATTTGAGGTACACTCCTCCCAGTGATCATCATCATGTATGACTCGACACTAAGACAGTAACTATCGTATGGAACTTGTTTTAATTGGGTTGAAGTAATTGAAGTTAGTTAGTTCATATATAAATTTCGTGTTCTAGTATCTTATAATGTGACGTCACAAGGCTTTCGATCCCTACCTGCCCCTTGTCACATAATGTCACATTAAGATGATACCCCATTAACGTGTGACGTAATTTATGGATGGCCCCTTACCGACTTTAAACCTTTTAGTAAATAGCACATATAAAATAATAGGTAGTAGGTATATAAGTAACATAATATCTTTATTTTTAACTTTTTAGTTTTTAAGGCGTTTTTAACGTAGTTATTTTTATATAACACTTTTTAGTTTATTGCTGATATGATTTAATTAAATAATCTTATATGTACATACATACATACATATATATCTTAACGCCAAGTCCCTTACGGGGTAGGCAGAGAGTATCGAGTGTCCAGACCTTATAAGTAATCTTATAAGTAAATGTCTTAATATCATCGTATAAGGCTATATATAATATAACCTTACTAAATAATATCTTTATACCATGTTGCTGAACACCGATATGTCTGTAATCTTGTCGCTAAGTCACCTATGTGCATCAAATTTACTTGCGAGATTTGATTTAATTTAATAAAAATAGACATTGGCATAGGAGAAAGTAGATAAAAATGCTCATAAAATAAAAATGAATGGGATTCCCTAAATCAAATTTTTATGGGACAAATTCAAAACTATTCCGCATCAAACAAAAAAAAGAATTACGTAGACCGGTTTAGAAACCTCGGGGAAATCGGTGTACATACATAAAAAATACACGAAATTGAGAGTTGAAAACCTCCTCTTTTTTTGGCATCGGTTAAAAATGTTTATGTCTTACTTCAAAGAAATATTTCTTTTTAACTAAACACTGTCTAAAATTGACATCTAACCAATTAAATGCTACACGGATGACGTGCTATTGGTAATAATATAGTCCGGTGAAGTTGTAAAAATCGTGATGTTAGCAATAAACAACATACATAGGTTAACAACATATCATTTAAAAAAAATATATTGGCTGAGAATTCAATTATAGACTGTGTTTAGTAAAACATGTGCTCATCGAGTGTTTAAGTATTTCGTAGTGAGACGGTTTGTTTCTTAATAAAAGATCAATAGCGTCAAC
>NJDD01001846.1:104385-158442 GCA_002245505.1 Calephelis nemesis | reverse complement strand
CGGTGGGTTCGCCGTCGCTAACATCCGAGTAAGTAAGATTTCCATATTACTTAACAAATTCAAGGCACTATTTTCGTCAGGTGGTTGTTTTTCCTCGGTCGGTTGCGCATTGGATCCCACTTCTGATTTGGGCGGATGCCCTTCGTCATCAGAATCAGCCATGTCTTCAAAAACTTGAAATGTGGGTAGGAACAAAAGAACTACCAAAGCCGCAATTAAAAGTTATTAAATCACACAATGTATCTCTCTTACAGAATTTACTCAAATCAATTCACTATTAATTAGGAAATCACTTAATTAATAACTTTTAAACAGTTTTGTAACAATAAGGCACAAGATTACTCGGAACAAAAGCGATTCGTCGCAAACGTGGTGCGCTCGCTGTTGACATTCGAAAATAAGTGCCGTTCAACATGGCCGCGCTGACCATCGATACGCCGCTCCGCCAGACTGACAGTTGTCAAATCTCGTTCCGACGTATTCCTCAACAAATGGCGCTAGTAATGCGCCGTCAAATATTTAGGGTACTAGTCCGATAGCAGTTGACGATAACATAACGCGGTTTCCTTCTTATGTTAAAAGAAAACTGTTTAATGCTAACATTTAATTAGTATTTGAATTATTTGTAGGATTTAAACGTTAAAGCAAAAAAGTATCTCCACGCCCATATATCCGAAGAGTTAGGCAGAGGTACAATCAAAGCAACAATGACTAGCCAAAGACACTAAGTCCACAATTTGATAGGTGGCAAGCCTATCGCCAACCGGATATATATCCAATCCCGGGAAACGGTTTTTTTAAAGAAATATAAAAATACTAATTTTCTATTTTTTTTTTGCCCGACCCATGGATTGAACCCAGGACCTTAAGAAGTCATGTCCGACGCCGGACATGACTTCTTAAGGTCATCAAAGAAATTTACAAGATTTCAATTCTAATTAAAATAACTACATTAAAAAAACGACTTCAAAACTTAAAAGTGAAAAATAATAAAGATTTAATTTTAATTATATACTACCTATTATTGATATTATATGATATTTATTAATTAAGGTTTTTGAAGTTATACTTCTTTTGGCGCGTTAGGAAAAAATGATGAGGGTAAATGTTTACGATGCGCGCGCACACCGTCACGAAAAACCGATATGATGAAGTTAGCTATAGATAACATTTTAGTTTTTCAAAAAAAGGTACCAACAAATTAAAAGTAAGGACATCTACGTATGTTTGCGTGAGAACTGACAACTGTATTCACAATATTTCTTTATTTCTATGGTTGGTGTCATTTTTTCTACAAATGTAAAATAAGGCAAAAGATAAAATTTTAAAAAGATTTTTATCTTATTACGCCGAAGAAGTATAACTTCTAACGCGTGTACATATGTACACACACAATTTTTTTTTATTTATTAAATAAAAGACTTGAAGTCGATACCATAACTAACACAAATTATTATCATTGAAATATACCATGCGAACAAGGAAAATAACAAATTAACTTAAAGCAATAATTTCATAAACAAAAACATCATTTGGAAAAATGTCGTTAATTATAATTAGACATGTCTCGAAAAAAAAGTTAGATAGACAAATTATTATACACTAAGCTTTAAACTGTTAGACAAACTAAAGTTAGTTAGTGTTAGTTAAACTGTTATTTGTAGAGTTCTAATAAAAATAAACATTAAATTAAAAACTTACTTTTTAAAAGCCTATAGAAAATTATCAAACATGTTTTACAGGGCTGGTCGATTCTATTCTTCGGAAAATCAAATGATCAGCAATTATAAATAATTTGTAATTAACAAATAATGATCTCAATGAATGGCTAATGTAGTTTTTTTTTTAATGATGTAGGAAGGCAAAAAAGCAGACGGACTTCCTGGTAGTAAGAAATTCAGGTCGCCTAGAGACACCAAAGGTGGTAATGGTGCGTTGCCAACCTGAGGCCGAGATGTTAGGCCTCGAGCAAAAGTTGGTTTACCGGCTACCTTATCCTCCGAATCGGAACAGGTCAACGGCAAGCGCTGACGTCATGGCGGCAGGAATAGGCAAGGCGGTGGTACCAAGCCGGGCGAGTCGGAGTCTTTATTATATACTTTGAGATATAGATATACTAAGTAGCCTTTCAGCGAGTAACCCATAAATAAATACACAGTAAATCTTTCAAGGCAATACAAAAGGCTTTTATTAGAGCAATTTCACGAGAAAATTGCTATAAATTATTATTCTTAAGGCATAAAAGCTAGACTTGTTCAAATTACGATAAGTATTCAGTTTTCGTGGTAATATTTGCGAAGCTTGCGTGTTACATACTTTCATTGTATTGTTAATTTGAAAGACTAATCGTTGTGAATGATTAGTACACAGTAAATAGGCACGCCATTATGTGGTTATTTGGTCCTTTTTCGAGCCTATGGCTTATTTTAATACTCAACAGGCGACAGCTGTGGGTTTCTCAAGCTTTTAACAAGTATGTTTCTTTGTTACTAAATGCTATTTAATTGGACATGGAAATAACATGTTTAAATTTGTATGGGTTTTTAATGTTTTTTCATAAAGCATCAGCAGACCGATATCTTGATCGTAAGAAGCACGGTATGTATAAATAATAATCGGAGATTAAATCAATACAAAACTTAAATGAAAATAGCTCTTCGCATCGGCTACTTCATGTATCTATTAGGTTTTAAACTTCTAAGGGCCACTTGCACGTTCGGCGTTTAAATATTTAACTCCGGTTTAGTCTTTAACTTGGGTTAAATCTCTTCGTGTTTGACAGATTAACTCATTATTAAATTTAACCCAGGAACGTGCAATCGGCCCTAAACCATTACATTGACACGGTTTGTCACTTGTTAGGTGAAAAGTCCTTTTTTTTATGTTATAGGAAGGCAAACAAGCAGACAGATTTCCTGATGGTAAGAAATTCACGCCGCCTAGAGACACCAAAGATGGTAATGGTGCGTTGCCAAATTAATATGTGCGAGCTGCCTGGCAGGAAGGCAGATGTTCTATTCTGCAAAGAAGCCCGGACCGACACGGAGGATTATTATCATCCTTCCTAATCCTCATTATCCTTATTGAAAATTATCTGAACGTATGCTTCCAACTCAAGGAAATACTATAGGGTTGCCATAAATTAGGATAGTTAGTTAAGGTGTAATCAGAATATATGTTACAATAATAAAAGTTAGCTTATTTATCCAACGCGAACGCTTAGATACAAAAAAGTAGTTACAATTTAATTACAGTTATTTTGCTTACACACTTTGCACTGATGCCTAACAAAAGCTGATGAAGCCTAATGACATCCAAACTTGAAGCCTAGATTATATCTATCTCTCCCTAAATGTCACTTATTTTTTTTTTTCATTTATATTAGATATCTTTATGTATTACACGTAAATGTTTATTACATATTATTAATTTATAATATCTTTCTGGATAAATGAAGAAACAGCTTATTCTTAGGAGTCAAGTAAAATGAACAACGAGAATGTTTTTTCTTTTGTATTTTCGAGTAACCACAATTTTCTTAAAGAAAACTCGTTGGTCGAGTGGCTAGCGTACACGCCTAACTACACCGACTAACCGCGAGGCTCGGGTTCGATTCCCGACGGGGGCAGGCATTTGTGTGATGAACATTTAGATGTCTGCATTTCCGGGTCTGGGTGTTTATTAAATTTATTCTGGTATATATTTAAGTATTTTATCGTTGACTAACACCCATAACATAAGCACATAATTTGCTTACTTTGGGGTTAGATTCAATTTGTGTAAGTTGTCCAGGAATATTTATTTATTATATGTTGTAAAATGTAAATAAGAACTACTAAGACTATATTGATAATTTCTCAATTTTTGGTAATGAATGAACAAGAAATTATAATATTTGAGTCTTTCGAACCCAGCGGGCTTTTTCCTGACAGATAACAACAGTTGGTACACGAAAAATTTACGTATTTTCTTATTCTTATTCTAAACAAGAAGTACCTAAATTTCGTAACGATTCAGTAGATACGACGTGAATCGGGGTCAGGATTACAGCCAGCCAGACAGACAAGAACTCTAAAAATGAAAATCTATAGAAATGCCTTCACATATTTATTTAAATATCTTTAATGTACAGAATTCACTCTTCTACAGATTTATTAGGAGTATAGATGAAAGATAATTATTGTTTACTAACTGTTGCCCTCGGCGTTGCTCGCGTGGTCCCACAATAACATTGTTTCGGGATAAAACTGTCCTATGTGTTAATCCAAGTTACCCTCTACGTGTGTACAAAATTTTATGAAAATAGGTTCAGCTGTTTTTGCGTGAAGGAGTAACAAACAAACAGACAAACTTTCGCATTTATTATATTAATAGGATTTTTTGGAATGACTAATGTGTTGCCTACCTCGCGGTTTTTACAACTTCACCGGGCGTTGTGGGCCGAGCAGAGTAGTCAGTCCGAGACAAATTAATAGGATGCATATTTCCACATCACTACATAGTATAAAACGAAGTCGCTCTTTCTGTCCCTATGTCCCTTTGTATGCTCAAATCTTTAACACTACGCAACGGATTTTGACTCGTTTTTTTTAATAGATGAAGCTATTGAAGTGATTAAAGAGGAAGGTTTATATGTATATTCCATAACCGTACAATGCCGGGGCGGGCCACTAGTAAGGAATAAAGTGGGTAGGCAAAAAAACATATTTTTAAATAAAGTAGCCAATGTACCTATAATCTCCAATCTTCAATCAAATTCTAGCGAAATTTTGTGATATCGTAATACACTATTACATTCGCGATATTAGTGGAGTTTGGATTTACAATCTGTGACTCGAATAGAATTGTTGAAAGTGATTTCTGAACATTGAAGATGTTTAAAAATGTAGGTGCAGACTTAAAAGAGTCAGCAAAACACAATTTTGGCAGGTCCAGTTTTAGAATTTTTTGTCTGTCTGTCATTATTAAATATAACTAAAAACTTCTATTAGGATATAGACAAAATGTATGTGAACATATCGGAATCATTTGCTATCTTTCGAAAAAATAATTATTAAATCACGACGTGCTACACAGAAGTCCTAGAAGAACCCCTGTGTAAAATTGAAGACTCCAAGCACTTCTAGTAACTAAGTTTCATTCAGAATATCAACTGCAACAGACAACCCCTTTTAGGGATCCAATTTCGTAAAACCCCATCTTAGTGAACACGAACCTATTAAAAAAGCCGGATGCCAAATTCAAAACTCCTAGCACTAATGGTTCTTGACATTAAGGCTATGTTTCACAATGTCTAAGTAAAGTTCTAAGTAGGCTACTTAAAAGTTAAGTACAAAGTAAAACACGTTTTTGCGTTTCACACTCATCAAGTAACACTAATCATCGCTTAAACTGCCCAGTAACTTATAGGTCGGACAGAGTAGCATTAACTTATTTACTTGTCGAGTAACTTTAACTTTCAACACAATATGGACAACAGATGTGTTCAACACATTCTATTCGGCTAGATATGACCCAAGTTGCTATTGTCCATTTGAGATGTTTATTAGGGTAAAATGTTCCTTTGAAAATTAAGGATATTTCTGTTAACATTGAAGAGGATTTAGATGTTTTTTTTATTTAGTTACCGAACCTTAAAGGCTGCAAATAGTTCGAATTCAAACAAATAATATTAAAGGTAGGCTCCAATTAAAGATGAACAATTAAATTGAAAACTCAATTATTTTACTTTGCTTAAAATGTAAAAAAGTACCACATATATTGATTAATCGCCTCAGTGGTCTAGCGGTCTGGCGTCGGACTTGACTTCTTGAGGTCCCAGGTTCAATTCCCGGGTCGAATAATTAAAAAAATAGAAAATTTGTATTTTCAATTTTCTAAGAAAGATAACGTTGCTCGGGATTGAATATGTGCCTGGTTGGCGATACTTTTGCCACCGATCACAATGTGTGACTTTTCGGCTAGCTGTTGTGGGTGCCCTGGTTGTACCTCTGCCTACCACTTCGGGGATATGGACGTGAAGATACTCAACATATTGACTATTGAGTATTGACACTTGCCAAAAGACAGATGACATTTACGTTTCCTCAAAAGTCCATTCTCATATTATGCAATTAATGTCATTTGTTTTTTTTGCATAAACTAAAGTTGCTTAATAATCTCTGTTTTATTTGTAATTTCTCTTTATGTTTTATAAATTTTATATCTTTTTTACTCAAACCTTGATAAAAAATATATAATGCAATAAAAATATTAGACAAAAACTGTTACTAATTTTACAAAACTGTGCATCGGAACCCAAATATTAGTTGTTGTTGCCACTTGCCAGCCTCTTAAGGGTTAAGTAACTACTCGACACATAAAAATACTGTTTGGACGGTTCTGAAACGCGTTGTAAGTTACTGAAAGGATTTAACCGTTCAGTAATTTACTCAGTAAGTAACTACTGATTGCTTTACTGACACATTGTGAAACATAGCCTTAGTAATTAGCAAGTAAGTGACTTTTCACTTTTTAATTAAGTTTGAAAAAAGAGGAAGTTGTACTTTCGACTTCTAATGTTTATATGTACGTAAATCCGTTTCTCCGACGCTTATGAACCGATTTCAAATTTTTTATTTTATTTTAAGGGTTTATTTTATTGTTTTTTTTATTTCATCGCCGTTTTTCGATTTTTCTTATTGCTTTCGAGTTGGTCTCATTGCTATCAAGTCAGGATCTGATAAAGGGATCCCAGTGAAATAGACAAGAAGGTCTTTTGCAGTTTTACTGTGCTTAAATTATGTGTGTAGTGTATGTATATAATATATATATTGATGACATATTATACACATAATAATAAATATTAACAGTCGATGACTATTGAGTAGTTACTATTACTCGTAATAATATACATTTTTTTTTAATTTTTCTCTATTGCAATCTTTTGGGAATAACTTCACCGTACAGTGTTCTTTCGCAAATATTGTATTAATATCAGCAATTTCTTTAACATGGCATAAGTTTTGACAAAGGGATATGACCACTCCATTGCCCGCGGGTGAAATATCTTGCATTTACTGGATTTAGTCGGAGTTTTAGAGTTTTCTTACAACTTCAGGACAAGTATTACAGCTTTACTAATCCTACCACAATAACGTTTGGCCACTGTCGTATTTTAACATCTGTGGTATCTATGGGCGTGGTTTATTATCACCAGGTGATCCATCCACTAGTTAGTATTACATAAAAAACCGTTTTAGGAGTGACAAAATCAAAAAGCTCCATTTAGAATTACTCTACAATTTGTTGTTAGGTCGAAGTTGTGGCTTTCTGTTTAAATCTTATTAAGCTAAGATAGAAACTTTTATTTAACTTGCAACGTGTGTGTGTGTGTGTTTGCGTGGAATCTTGCAAGTTGAATTTGATTTATTTTCCGGTAACCGATTGAGGTGAAAATTTGTATGCGTGTGTAAATTGCGTGTGCCAAATTATTATGTCGTGGAGCTGATCTGATGATGGAACTGGAAGGTGAGCATAGGAGCTACTAAAGTCCAACAAATATTTCCAGTTTCTCTTAGTGATCGTGATGTAAGTCTTAAGTAGTAGTACTAGGAATAAATAGCCTTTACAAATAAAAGGTTTACATTCCTCTCAGCATAGAACAATCAGTCTTTACGTTTTTACTTTTTTTTGCAGCATGTATAAATAAATATCTCTAGACAACATAATTAATTATATTACACTATCGCCTCAGTGGTTTTGCGGTCCAGGTTTAAGATCCTGGGTCTGGACAAAAAGATTTTTTGTTCAATTTTATAATAAAAAAAACAATGTTGTTCGCTGTTGGATATGTGCCCGGTTGGCGATAGACTTGCCTTTCACATTGTGGATTTAATGTATTCGCCTAGACGTGGGTGCCCTGGTTGTGACTCTGCCTACCTGATCGTAGATATGAATGTGAAGATAGTTTACTTTACTTTTAAGTTTATACTGTTGATGTATTGAATTGAAATGTACCTTTCTTAGATTGAAGTTTTCTCTGTATTAAGCCATGCGCAGATATAGAAGAACTTAGAAATTTAGCAACCATTTATAAAATTACTTCTACATATATTAAAAAAATGTTTGAATAATAATATTTTATTGCGCTATAATAGGATTCGATTAAACAATTAAATTATAAATATGGAAAATCGAATTTAATTGCGACGTTTTAAAAAATATATCTTGATTTTATTTTTAATTTAGACGTTTTAATTTTTATCTAACTAGAAGCTCAACTCCATGCGAGGATAAGTTTGTTTCATTTTTTAAAATATCATGTTTCCCAATCGGCTTGTCAGATAAGTAAACGGATTTTTTATATGATTTATAAATTTCAAGTATTAGTTTGTCGACGTCGGTTCGTGACCCCATTGCAAGTGGTATTTAGTTTATTGGAATACCTAATTAGGGTTGTCAGTTGTAAATAAATGATAGAACATTTTGCAGAAACTCTTCCGAATTGGCAACATCATGCGTTAAATTCTAGCCACTAAAGCATCATTCATCATTATTGTGGTGTTCCATTATGGAGGTTAAGAGCACGGTAGATATTCACACGTGGTCTAAGAACCTAGATGTAAGATAGCAACGCCCCATTGACTTCTATAGTATCTATAAACATCGCTTATCGCTATAGCCGCAAGTTTTTTTACGCCTTTAGACTGCGAAAAGACTTTCATGGCTTGCCGTAGATATTTAGAGTAGGTTGCTGAGACGAAGAAGAAGACGTTGCTGTCTTCGTGGCCAGAATGTTAGGCTTAATGAGAAAGTCAACCCTACGCTACCCTGCGAACCTGGAGATGACAAAATCATTATGGTGGCAGGAATAGGTAATCTCTGCCCGAGCATGTCGCCGCACAGCACTCTATCTGTTGGTGTTTAAGTATTATTTCCATTTAACCTTTGTTTACCCTTTAGGAGCTGCGAAATAGAGAAGCAGATTGTCTGTTCTATCCAGAGAACCCGGACTACTCATTGAAAATTAGCCAAATGTATCGTAAAAGCAAAAGCGGAGAACTAATTTCTTTAAAGTAAAAACAACCTGTCTTACCTACTCCTACTGTCAAATTGACGTAATGTGCCTGTCGTGAAGGTTTGCATAGCCGGTAGACGCACCTATTGCATCTAGGGTGTTTAATTCCACGGTTGACATTTGCCACCAGGAGAGCTGTGATTGCTGTTTTTTGACATAATTTACTATCACTGCATAGTATAAAAACAAAGTCGCTTCCTCTGCCCCTTTGTCCCTTTGTATGCTTAAATCTTTAAAACTATGCAACGGATTTTAATGCGGTTTTTTAACAGAAAAAGTAAATGAAGAGGAAGTTTAATAGGTATGTATTTTTCATACTTGTGCGAAGCCGGGGCGGGCCGCTATATTCTTAGATCAATTATTACAAACTAAATCTCACTAAGCGCCAAAGATAGAAAGTGTACCTACAGTCTTTTAAATTTCTCGTTTCTGTGTTTAACTTTAACTTGTACGTTCTAAAGTCGTGGTTGAAATATATATCCATCACAAGTATTTTACTTCCTAGTTAATTTAATTAAAAAGATAAAATCTCTCGTGTTATTCTAAATTAGATACTATATGTCACATTAGATATTTTTCGTTTAATTTTTAGTTATTTGGAAAATAGAAATATTAAAAATTGTAAAAATTCTTTAGTTTAACTACACCAAAACTACAAAAACAAATTTTAATTTATATTACCTATTTTCTTTTCAACAAGCAAATTATTTTTTAATTCAATAAAATAAGAACAACAATGAAGTCAAAGCCGACGAAATAAACATTGTTAAGTTTAACTAAGAAACCGCTATTTTATTTTAGTTGAATTCAAATGTATCGTGTAATCGTTGAAATTGGTAAAGAAAAACAAGCAAAAATGTAGTCTGAAATTAAAAACCTTTTCTTTTCTGAAATAAGCTAAAAATCTACATAAAATAAGTGAAAAAGTAAACCTAAACGATACCTTTCATGTCGGGAAATTTTCATCTAGAGCTTCACGTAAAAAGTTTTTCATGGTAAGAGAAAAACGTCTAACCCCCACCAAGTGTTACAGGCAACTAACGGCAATTGGGGAAACCCTGACCTTTTATACGCTGGGGGGTGGATGATTCAGAAATTGGAATAATATTGGCAGTATGAACTGTTATGTCCTACGTAGGTGTTTCTTATTATTAGTATTCCAATCAAAATTGGGAGTTTGTGTTAATGTTGAAGTATATTTTCGTATTGAGAGTCAACTAATAGATATTTTAAGCATAAATCTTTACTTATAAATATATTTGTCTGTATTTCTGGTTAATTAATCTTATTGTTGTATTTACGTGTAGGCTTGTGTTTCCCTATGTATTAATATCGTCAAATAGTACATACTACCAATATACCTACATAAAACCAAAAACAATATTGTATGTAATATATATAGTTATATACTACCATTATATACTAATCTTTGGTGAAACATAGCACCTAGTTTGTTCAATTATTAGTTAAATTTGTCCACATAACTTGTCCAAAGATATTTAGCTATTTCAAAATCCAAAAATAAAGTGGCCAAGTTGTATTTTGCCACTTTATTCTCACCCAATAAGGTTTCCCGCATTAACAATACCTATGAGAAACATGTATTGAGAGTAGCATGTAGGTATTGTGAGACTGGACGTCCCAAATTACAATCACTATTTTTCATTAGCAAAAATTACTAACTTCATGGTGATTATGTAAATGACAAAGTTATATTCTCTGTTTCACCATAAAAGCGTACCTGACAGATAGACAGACATATAGATAATCCGACGGATAGACTTTCGCATTTAATATATTAGTTTATATAAAAATCAGTTCAAGTTCGTTTTAACAGTTGATGGTTTCATTAAATATATGTGACATACGGACGGAAAGACGCACGTGACGAATCTATAAAGGGTATATTTCTATACCCTTTATTATGATAAATAATTTAAGCCTACCTAGATCTAATCTTTTTATGAAAATTAATTTATTTGAGGAGTGTGTGTTCTATTAAGATGTTAATAATATAAATGTGCTACAATTTATTTAGATTGCTTATTTTTTTTGCATTTTTAAATAGGGCGTCTTTTCTACTTTCTATCTTTTATCGCCCCTGTGGTCTAGCGGTTCCCGTGTCAGACTTGACTTCATGAGGTCTCGAGTTCGATTCCGAAAAAGAAAAACTTAGAACTTAAAAAAAATCCAATTCTCTAATAAAAAAAATGTTGCCCGGGATTGGATATGTGCCCAGTTGGCGATAGGCTTGCCACCCATCACACTGTGGGATTTAATGTCTTCGGCTAGTCGTGGGTGCCCTGGTTCTGCCTTTGCCTACCTTTTCAGGGATGTAGGCGTGCAAATATTTTATTTGACACCTTATTATAAGCTTAAGTTGTGTGTATAAATATTCTGTATCAGTCTGTAACATATATGAAACACATCAATAGCTTTTTATATATCCTAAAATAATGGTTTATGTTTAGCTATTACAAGAAATAGAATTTATAATCTTTATTGCCAGTGGGTTATATTCCATTATACATCCACTTTTTGGATGACAGTTATACTTTTCCATACTTTTTTACACTTTAACGGTGAGCGGTAAGGTTAAATAAAGTGTATTGTGTAATTATTTATTAGAATTACAAGTATTATAATAAATAATTACAAGTATTATTTAAAATATGCGTATATTTAATGCAACCGATGGAATGATAGATGAATTATTCAACTTGTGCAGTTATCAAACAAAGTACTAAAACCTTGGTAACTGGCTGTGCTCGTCGCTGTCGTATCCCATTTGTAAAGTAAAACAGCCGGATAACTTACTCATACGGCGAAACATACCAGACTTAGATAGGTAATGCACGTTAAAGGTCTTGCGGTGGTACTCAGAGTCGTCAATTGTCTTATAATCGGTCATTAAGTTGACATTTTTATTACAAAATTGTGACTTATTGCTCGATTAAATGTTACTTGTTGTGTTGTATGTGTTGTTAAGGATACTTTGTTTTGTATATGGTATTAGCCCGTAGCTCTTGACTTCGTACACACGTCATTTTTCATGTTGATAATTAAAAAAAAACCCTCTAAATAAAAAAAAAGTCATAAACCAGCAAGACCATCCGAGTCGAGTCGAGTCCGATTAGGCCTTACCTATTCCTGCCGTCATAATGACAGTTATGGTGTCATAGACGCACAGTCGGCCAAACACCCGGCCAAGTCAACGTCAATATCCTCTGTTAGCCAAGGTTGTCTGTTATAACCAGGAGAGTCGTATGCTTATTCTATGTATTGTAACAATAAAAAAATCAGTTTTTTTAACATTATCAATGACCTAAATTACTTTCTTCGGGCGATGAGCTTATCTCATCCAGTGGTCAATCAACTTCAAAATTTTATTAAAATATGCCATTGACTTGAAAATACCCCAGTCTTTCTTGGAAATTCTAGGATTGATAGGTAAGCAAATATATACTACTATACTGATTTTCGTATGGTAAGAAATACAGATTGCTTATAGAAATCAAACACTTATGATGTAAAGTTTAACTAAACTTGTAAGTAGATTTTCAGACTTCTCTGCCTTACAAATTTGACCACGGCAATGGTACCACAACCAATGTTAGTCATTAAAGATAAAATTTTGCTACCATTTCGGGTGAATCGTTGCAGGACTCTACCATACAAGTCTATAAAGGTTGTTAGTAGTTCGGCATTTAATAGAGGCTCGAAACATTTGGGATCAATTATCTTTTAATTAGCTATCAAGTAGATATATTTAATACAAGGTGGTGGCTTAATGGTAGACTAAATATTTGGCGTTAATTATTGACGTCACTGATTACGGCCGTTACTTTTGGTTGTTACAAAAGTTGTCTGAGCGGTAAACCCGTCGTATGTGCTACGACTGCGCTACGATAGTTTATGCGCCAAAATTTTAATATAATTTAAAGCTGGATCCAGATATATTCTTATGTCCGTTCCGTACTTCCGTTTCGTATTATGACGTGACACATGTACGATAGACGTTTGTTCGGTATGGTGAGGTGATATTGTGTCTCGTTAGGCGACGATAAGCTTGCATCGCGCTTCGGTTTTCATTCCGTTTTAAAGACAATACACTACAATTTAAACTTAAATAAGACAGACGACGGAGACACTGGCAATTTCTGCCAAAGTTTTTGGATCGCAATATTGATACGAAATAAATTTACGATACAGACATAACAACATGTCTGGGCCCAGCTTAATACCTCGTTACAAGTACCAGCAGCTAAGAACGCGTAGTATGCACTACGAGAACGTTGCTACACCAATATTTTAAGTTCATATTTTCACGTAGTTATTTTAGCAGATATCCGCGTAGAAAACAGAATGGATGCTCTATGACAACGCTACAGTGTACGAACTAAAGTTGCAAAATCATATTCAAGTCCTACCCTACATTTTTACGCACTACGAATACATAGATACCTTAAAGATTAATTGAAATCTAAAATACTAAATCTAAAATACTAATCTAAAATACTAAATTCGAAAAACGTTATAGTCAGCAGATTTTGTGAAGTTAAGTAAAAACAAAGACAGTCAGTTTAAGAATAACATTGCTTCTTTTTGTGTCGTCAGTTATCCATTTTTTTGTTCGGCAGTGTAAACAGTAACAAAAAATTAATAAATTATTATTGATGAGTGAATAAAGTAACAGATCGACAGATGGATATGAGATAACATTATCAATCAAGTATATTTTACTATTCAACTTTGTCACTTAACAGAATCTTGTTAACATTTTCATTAAAAACATCAATACTGTTCTATATCAAATAGGTACGTAATGAGATATAAGCCTACATGTTTAACTTATTACGTCATCCTCAGGGTTATAACAACTACAGTAATGCGATTTATAAGTTTTTGACAAATCATAAACTTGTAAACGCTGCATTAGCGACATCTGAAGGCATTTAATGTTGAACTTTATACGTGTTTTTGAAATAAGTTTTGTACAAATACTGCTATAAGTTTTGTGGAATACTAGTTGTTGCCCGTGTGGTCCCACGGGAACATTATTTCGGGATATATACTAACCTTTGTGTTAATCCAAGTTACTTTCTACGTAGGTACCAAATTTCATGAAAATCGTTTTAGTAGTTTTTGCGTGAAGAAGTAAAAAACAGAAAGATAAACTTTCACATTTATAACATAAATAGGATCTTATTTTCTCTATTTTTTTCTTTTCAAGATTTTATATTTTTAGTTAGGATTAACATATGTTCTCCCAGATTTGGCCCGGGTCACTTCTGTAGAATAGACTATTTGCGTCCCTTCCAGGCATCTTATAAGAGGCGATGGGTCGTTAGTATCGACTACTGACGATAAAGTTCTGCGTAGCTTCTTGCCCAGGTAGAGCTCCTCTGCCTAACCTATTCCTGCCGATATTAGGACAGTGTCATATGCCGGTCCGGTTTGCACAATAGGCCTAATATTTGTGCCACTGGACATACATCTGTGTCTTTTATAGGCTATATTTGTTGCTTTCCATCAGTATTGCTTGTTCGCTGCTTCTTTCAATAAAATAATGTTTACGTTAAATAATATTTACACATATCAGAAAAGAACTAAGTGCTTTCCTGTAAAGAAATTTTTAAGATGCGAGAGTTGGTTTATTCCACTAACACCAAAATTAAGAACAAGTGGTAGAGTCTTACAAAAACTAACATGGTTTATTAAGGTGGGGCCTTAGCTATTCCTGCTGAAATAATGTCAATGCTCACTGCTGTCGTGTTTTAATTTTTGGGAGTAGTGTAGCCGCATCTTTATTGTTTTCAATTATTTATGAGAATTTCTAAACATCAATCCGACAACTTGATTTTCTTCCTATGTGCTGCAAAACAGCAAAATTTTTAAGAACTAAAAAAACACACTTGAAAAAAGAGGCGGTTCTCAATTTGACTTCATGTTTCTTTGGTGTGTTTTTACGCGATTACTTAGCCAATAACAGGTTGATTTTGGGAGTTTATATTTAGAAAGATACGTTACGATTACCATATAAGTATTTTAGTGGTCCCTTAAATTTTATCATGATCCGCTAGTCATGCTTAATGATGCATAAATTTCATTGCATAGTAGTAGTATGCATAGTACTAGTACTATCATGCATAAATTTGAATAGATGTTGAATACCTCATCATTGATCTCTAGAAGAAGATAAATAGAGTTTTTGTCTATGTTGGGTACCTCAACCATGAGGCCACCAACATAGACAAAAATTTACGTATTATCTATCAAGAATAACTCAAAACTACTACTAGTAGTATATTGATAAAGTTTTTGGTGTACTTTCTTGGAATCATTAGCAATCAATTGAAAAGAGAATTTCCAAATAGCACCGTTGTACAAAGATTCACAAAGCAGATATGCAATGCGAATGTGGATGGATGTAGGTATCCGGGGAGACCAAGGTTGACATTCCACGATCAGAACCAGCGTGTTTGTATAAATAGGGTAATGAATGTGAAGGAAGCCAGACAGGTTTGTCAGGATTGTGAGGTCTGGCATGCGATACTCTCTGCCTACTTCTTAAGAGACTTGGCGTGAAGATATGTATGTGTGTATGTACACCGTTGCACCTTATAAATTAGTTGGAGTCGGTTTTTACAACTGTACATCCTACGCTTAATTACTTAGGATATTTTTATCAGTAGTGATCAGTTAGACTGATAAAACAAATATTCCTGGACAATGTAGGTGAATAATTATATGCTTGCGTTATGGGTGATAGTCAAAGATACCACTACATAGTAACGCATATATTATACTGAAATCAATTTAACAAACACAAAGTACCAATTCCTATCGACAATGGAACTCTTTCTTTCTTTCTTTAAGTTTTGGCCTTCACGTTAGTATTTTTCCATTCGTCAAGTAGAAATTTGCATCAAATTTTATATCAATTATAATTAGTCATCAGTCATAAGTCGTTAGTAAGTCATGTCAGGCTCTTGGGTAATGCGGCGGCCTCATTACACAAGCTCAAGTAATGAGATTTGGTGGCACAGAGGAAATACACGATACGCTAATTTCTTCATAATTATTTCATTGGTGCACTTTCACTGAACAAATTGTACAAAATGCGACCAAAATTAATTAATTTCACTCAATATCAACACGAAATTCAATAATTATGAAAAAACTTCGACCATCTTTTCTCTCGGTGGCACCAAAAACCCCCAATGGAACTCGGATATAAGAAATAGCCGTTAGTGGTGGTGATTCTGCTGTTCACAAACTAAACTTGTTTTAGACGCATGCTATCTTTCTCAAATGAAAAAATAAATAAAAGAGACATTTAGACATGTAAGATTGGTGCGGACATGTCTAATCATAATGTTTTTAATCAACATTTTCTAAGTGATAGATTAGACATCTGTAGACATGTCGCGAACAGACTAATCTGAAAGTACTAAAAGTTTTTTGTCTCTTTCAATTACTTTCGTTGAAAGAAGATAGCGATAACTTAAAATTAGTTTAGTGAGTGAGCGACAAAATTACCACCAGCGTTCAGTGTGGGCGTTAAAAGAAACTAAATTGTCCCACTTTTTAATAATCGAGCTTACTCTCGACATTCCGTAATAAAATCGAAGCCAATATAATAATGTATTGCCAGTGTCAGTCATATTTATTTAATTAACCTAATAACCCCGCACGTAGCTCATTCCTTATGTAAATAATAGGCTACGAGCTACGCAGCTACGACGCTCTACGAATTCTTATTGATAGACTATATTTTTTTTGCTTTTTTGGTGTAGCTTGTATAAATTTGGTTTTAATAACTTTTAAAGCATGCTATTTTGTAAATTATTTTAGTGTATTCCTTCAAAAATAAATAAAAAGTTCAGTTTAGGTACAATGGTTATACACAGTATATTATATTTCTATGTATGTTTATAGAAACACGTAAGACATTATATGGGAATTCTATTACAAAAATTCGGAAAAAAATGTTTGAGTGGAGTGACTGACCAACCACGAGGATCTATTTTAATTCCCGACGGGGACAGACATTTGTGCATTTCTGGATCTGGGTATCTATTATATTTATTCTGGCATCCATTTAAGTATTTCTATGTTTTAGAACCATAACACAAGAATATAGTTTGCTTGCTTTGGGGTTAGATTCAATTTGTGTAACTTGTCCAGGCATGTTTATTTAAAATAAAAAAATGCGTACGGATATCTCTATTTTCCATTTAACCTGACTTTTCAAACTGGATAAAACAAATACAGTTCACCTACAAATTATAAAGGTGGCGGATATCGTCAGCTTGAGATAACTTAGCCTCTTGTGTAATTTCATCAGCTACTTATCTCTCCAAACTGAAAATGAAAATTTCGATCACTGTCAAATTTTACTGTCTAGATGTAGGTGTATCTGTCATAGTCGTAGTTTTAGTGACAAAGTCTTTTTACAAGCGTTGCTAGTGAGTAAAGTAATTGACCTATGTTCAATTTCGTATATGCATTTAATATGAGTTCTTTCCCAAAAAAAACCTGTTTATATTCTGTCCGGCAAGAACATTTATATAAATTTACCATTTAGCTGTACTTTATACATTTGGTAATGGTCCTCACTGAATAAATGCCAACAAATCCGGACTAAAGGAAGTTCAAATTCGGGGTCTTGTGATACAAATAAACGAGAAAACGTCACGTAGTCGCCACCCAACTAGCCGCTGAGTGTGCGTTTCAATCAATTGTTGGCAGACTCCCAGAACTCTTGCGACTTGACGGCGCCTCTGCTTAACTCCGACTTACACTTAAGATAACTCCAAATGCACAACATCACATTTTATGAAAGGTTGATTTACATAATATAAACGTAAAAGTTGTGTATTTTTGTTGTGTCAGTATTTTTTAGAGCGTGTATTTTTTGGGTAAAAATAGCGGAACCGATTTTTTATGTTAATGGAAGGCAAACAAGGAGGCGGACATCCTAATGTTGAGAAATTCACGCCACCTAGAGACACCAAAGGTGGTAATGGTGCGTTGCCAACCTGACGCCTAGAGCAAAGGTAAGTTTACCGGCTACCTTACCCTCCGAACTGGAATAACGTTAACGGCAAGAACTGACGTTATGGCGACAGGAATAGGTAAGGCGGTGGTACCAATCCGGACGAGTCGCGGCGAAATTCTACCACCTAGTAAGATGTCACGGTGTTAGTAATGGAAAGCCTATGCTCGCCTTTTACGAGCTGCCTGGCAGAAAGGCAAATGGTCTATTCTACAAAGAAGCCGTACTATCCCGCCAACCGATTTAAGCCCGGTTCCTATGTTCAACGAAATATAATTCAAAAGTTTAATTATTGGTATTTCGCACAAAAGTAAAGAAGCGGTACTCATATTTTAAAAAAATGTTTTGAGTTAACTACTTAANNAGATACTTTACTATTGGCACAAACAAGTACCATCCGTAATCAAAACGACTCGTTTCTTTAATTTAGGAACCGGGGATTCATGTATTTTATTATAGAAATGGATAAGAAGAAAAGAAAGTAGGTTAATTTTTACCCCATCCCCGCAACAGATACCCGAGGAAAAACTAAATAATTTTAATATGTGGTATAAAATCCAGATTAGTAGGTACAATAACAATTTTTACAGTGATTAAAAAAATATTTAAAGGTTGTTTTCGGGTTCATGAGTTTGGATTTGGAATGTTTAGGTGGATTAAAATTTGGTGGTTTCCATTATCTCATGATTGGATACATTTGTTTCAAAAATTATCAGTCAATACATTTTACTTACTTTATGTAGTCTTATAAACTATACTAGTAGTGTAGTAGCAAGTAACTTCAACATTAACTTTAATAACAACATTACTTCGGAATTTCAATAATAGTTTTGTACAACGTTTCACAAGACTTTTTTTAAATGTCACGAAACAATGGAATTTGCATTAAGTGCCACGAATTTTCTCCGAATTTTCGATACTTTAATCTAGCAACCTTATATCTGATTGATGAGGCAAGTAGGTTTTGAACTATACTTAGTATTTCTTACTTACCTCGATAACAATATTTTGAAATTGATTATTTATGTGATTTTACATTTATATATATATAAAATAAATAACGTAGGAGTGTCTATGCGTAGGTGCAATTTCATATTGTGATAGTTACAATAGGTAGGCATTGTGAGTTCAACATTAGTATTTCACTGGAAATTCGCTGAAGCCAAATTCTTTGTTGGCAAATAAAAGCATCAGACAGTAGACGCAGACATAGACAGACCCATTAACAAAACTCACCAGTCACGTTAAAATGACAAGGACGACCAATTTATAAGTAATTTGACGCAAGTTAGTCAGTATCCCTCCATTTTAATATTCATTCATAACTACACGTTTTTAACGCCGCCCTGTATATTCCATGAATAAACAAATTAAGGATGACTGTTGTGATAATTTAATAAAGTTGCTTAATATTCAAGAATTAAGGTTAATTTAAGCTAATGACATTTTTGAGAGTATAATAATTTAAAATAAAGTAAAACAGCTTTATGCCCATATCCCCGAAAGTGTGGGCAGAGGCACAACCAGGGCACCCACGACTAGTCGAAGATACTAATTCGCACAATGTGATAGGTGGCAAGCCTATTCCGGGCAACATTATCCCAAAGTAAATTTTTACGCCAGATCGCTACACCACAGATATATAAATAAATATTCCTGGACAAGTTACACAAATTGAATCTAACCCCAAAGTAAGCAAATTATATGCTTGTGTTATGGGTGTTAGTCAACGATTCTAATACATAGAAATACTTAAAAATAAATACCAGAATAAATTTAATAAACACCCAGACTCAGACATGCAGATAGGTTCATTACACAAATGCCTGGCCCCCTCGGGAATCGAATCCGAGCCTCGCGGTTACAGAGGCGATAATAATCATTTGAGCAGCGCAAGACTGCAAAAAAACAATTTCGATTTCATTTAGTTAACTACGTACACAGAAATTAATCATTTTTCTCAATTTTCATGAGATTCTATAATAAGATCCAGACTTCATGGCATGGTCCTATTGTATCCATCACGAGAGTACGCTCTTTCAAATAAAAAAAAGAATTTGAAAATCAGTTCCGAAGTAGAAAAAAGAGAAATCGATTAACATACACACAAAAACATAGCATTCGAATATGTAACCTCTTCTTTTTCAAAGTCGGTTAAAAACGAAAAAAGTTTAGGAATATACTATACATGTGCTTTTGCACCCATATATTTTGATTAGTAAAGTGGCAAGAACGCATTTCTAATATTAAACTTGGCTATCATATTTATGTTATTAATAGGATCTTCTGTACAGGAATTATTGATATTTAGCACTATATTAAAACTAAATAGTAACTAAAAAACCAAACTATAATTTTGCCTCCTTATATTTTAATTTTTAATTTTTAAGCGAACAAGCATACGGCACCCTGTTCGAAGAGATAACCGTAGCCTATAGACACCATAGCTGTTGTAGATGCTTCGCTATCTTGTGGTAAAAGTAGACTTCTACCGGCTACACTACCCTCCGGACCGGAACATGACAGTGGCCATGAAGTAGGTATTTAGTCCCTCGACTATGAATATTTTTTTAAGACCTGTTAGTTAATATACTTAAAAAATATCAGACATAAAGATAAAAAGATGGAGATACGAGTATGTTTATAAAATAACTACGCTAACTGTTAACACCTACGGTTTAATGCTATTTTAGGTCGTATAGAAAAAAAAGTACATAACAATTACCAATATCTTTATATCTTACTAGCGACCAGTAAGTGATTCACTACGTAGGTATATGACCGCATGAATGACATAACACAACACAAAAAAAAAACAACTGAAAACAGTTTCAATTTCACTATAAAATACCCATTAACAAAGTAATCCGCCATTTATTACAAGAAAAATAAAAAAAATTACAAAAAAGGTGATAAATGAAGAACCGCTCCACCGATTTTATGCAAACTTTACATAACCTATCTACTAAATAGCCCATACAAAGCCTAAACATTTGATTTGGATAGGTGAGCCCATTCTTGAGTTATAAAACATACAATTGTTATTTTGTAAGCAATAAAAAATATAACAATAAAAAATCGGTCTGTCAATATCGTAGAATATCGTAGCTCTGTAGCACGTATCATGTTACTCACAAATGATAGTTATTAGGTTGATTAAATTAATATATAATTTACCTAAGTAATATGTACTTACAAGAGAATGATTGCTAATAAGAATATGCAAAAGGATATTCGATGTATGTTTATTCAATTCAAAAAGTTAAAAAATCCATAAAAGTACAACTAGCTTCGCGTTTTTCTTTATGTACATACATATCTTCACGCCAACTTCCTTACGGGGTAGGCAGAGAGTATCGAGTGCTCATGATCCTGACAAACCTGTCTTGCTTCCTACACATTCATTACCCTTTTCATACAAACACGCCAGTTTCGGAGACTCTTGACACCACCCTCGGATTGTATCCGATTGATCTGATCGTGAAATGTCAGCCTTGGTCTCCCCGGGTACCTACATCCATCCACATTCGCATTGTATATCTGCTTTGTCAATCTTTCATCTGTTATTCTTTCCACATGACCGAACTAACGGAGCATGCCCTTTCGCATTTTAACACCAACACTTTCTTTATGTGAGAACGAAAAAGAATTTGTTTGGCGTTGTGTTTTAATACCGTTTATTAACGCATAACGATGAAGTATTCATGAAATTTTAAAATAGTTTTCGAGAACTGTCGAGTTCATTGTGATAATTTCAATATTAAGGCTCATTGAAATTGTTCGTGTAGCTAGTTATTTGATGTAATCTTTGTAAAAGTTTTCGCTAGATGGAGTTGTAAACCAATTGAAGCAAGTAACATCTGAGCTTATTTTGCTGGACTATTCTGTATCTTTTTGGTAATGATCATTGGGTAAAGTGTACATCAAATACCTGTCAAATAACGTGTTATGTATTTGCTATCTCTTTTGTATTTCTGTTGGTCACTGGAGATAGCAAATATAAAACACGTCATTTGACAGCTATTTGATGTACACTTTACCCAGTTACCATCACTAAAAAGATACGGAAATAGCCCCCTGGTTTTCTTTAAAAAATGATTAATCACCTTTTAATTTGAAGAGGAAATAAACAGACGGTAAGATACACAGATCTCCTATTTTTAGCAAGGTATTGCTAACTTGAGTTTGGAACCTGGAAAAAAATGTACTCTCAAAATCTAAACACGACAGTAATGATCACTAACATATGGTGATAGACATCAGCAAATTGGCAGGCGTGGCTGTAGTAGAAAAGCAAAACGCATTTTTTTAAAATACTGTATAATTTAAAGAAAACGAATGTAAGTATATATATATTTATTCATTTAAAATGACATATAATCTACTTCCAACATCTAATAAGATACATTTAGACTACATTGTATAATATAAACATAATATTTGTGTATACACATATAAATATAACATTCTAACACGTAGATAGTACATAGTACACACAGTCGATAGAAATTGTAAACAAACTACAAAACATTCAACAGATACACGTACTTTAAATAACTAACCACGCACTTGTATTAAAAGGTAAAACCACAAAGGTAAAGGTAAAAAGATTTAGGCGCCTGTTTCGCTAGACACTTTTTTATATTGGCATCTAGACGCGGATGACGTGTCAGCATGTTATTGGTTAAGAAGTCTAATTTTGACACTGTTTATTAAAACGTTTGTTCAATGAGTGTTTTTTTGTAGAAAGACGGAATAAATGTTGACAACCTAAATTATTGTTACGTGAGGCATCTTTATTTTGTTAACAGAATATTTCTTACACAAAAAAATGCATTTGCGAATTTACAACTAACACTCTTTTCTACTTGTAACACGTGTAATATCTTTATCTACAATAATTTTAATTTTGTTGTAAATTGGAATTATATTTTGTATATCGCATTATTACAATTTTTCTACCAAATAGTTCATCTCATCTTACAGCACTTAACTTAAAAAAACAAACCTTTAGCAAAGTATTAAGTTGAAAGTGAAATACAATAATTTTTCTGTTTAACTTTAAGCAAACCAATTCGGATGTTAACCAATTTAAAAAAACCGGTATAATAATTGATCCCCCATTATTGGTCCACCGAATAAGGTACTTGTGCCTAAGATGGCCCAGGTCTTAAGATCGACCATTTTCAATAATTTGTTTAGTTTATAGTTTGAAATAGTTTAAATTACTACCTACGGAAAAAGGTTAGTAATTAAACTGTTTAAAACTTTTTAAAAAACAAAATATTAAAAATGGGCCATCTTAAGAACTGGGCTATCCTAGGCTCAAGTATCTTAGTATCTATTCAAGATATCTCTTGATATTGTAAGAAATGTGTAAAAGATCAGGAATCTAAGACATTTGAATGTCACAATAAGATTCCTTTAAATCTGTGAAAAATTCCTTTAAATCTGTGTTTAAATGTGTGAAAATCAGCTGATTTTTGTGATTATCACTAGAGAACGTCGCAAATGCGCGCCTTAACAACCGGTTTCAGCTTCATGATTAAACCAATGAGTTTATAAAATGAATGCAAGTGCGCCTGTATCTAAAAAACAATAATGAAAAATCTGTTACATTGACAAACTGGACTTTCAGGTGTTTAGATAAAAGCAGCCGCAATCAGAAACGTAAATTATCTGTTAATCAGCCATCAAGACGACGTTTCTATTCAAAATAGTGACTTAATAGTGTAAATCAACTGTTAAGTGACGTCTCTGATTGCGGCTTAATAATTAATAATTCAATTTAATAACTATATTTTTTAATAAGGACAGTTTTACTTTTAACAACAAGTGCGTAGTTTATTAAATATATCTAAACATTCGTGGTAAGATTTTCACATTTAATACTGATTTTCTCTTATTTTAAACATTTTTGTGCAAATATGAAATGGACTTCGGAGTTTAACATTTTCTTAAATCTAACATTAAGATATTTGTGCAATAAAATATAGTTAAAATATGTAACTTTGTACGGTTTTAAAACGATAGGTACAACATAATATTTTTACAGTTTAAAAAAATTATAATGCTAATGCAATTATTAACATAATCCATTTTAATACTTAATAAATAAGGGGTTTTTATAAAAAAAGTACATCTTCATTTCTTGGATTTTGTTCCATCATTTAAAACAAAAAGACTTACTGTAACTTTTTGCGCTAAGTTCTCTTTAATCACTTTTTAATAAATATACATAACAAAGTAAATGTAGAATTATAAATTATAAAAAATAGCATAAATTGTAAATAATGTACGTACCATCATTTTAATTTATAAAAAATCTATGTTCATCGTTTTTCATAATGAGTGACAATCAAAATATATGAGTATCAAATTAAAAATATAATAAACTGTATGGAGTTTAAATTAGAGTTATCTGTCGTTTTATAAATGTTGTTAAAATATTGCAACCATAGACCATTGCAAGTAATCTATGATTGCAACCAGTATAATTATTAACAACCATTTATTTTTCATATAGGCATTTGAATAATATACTCCTATTTTTATTCAACTCCAATTCCCCAATGTTGCAGACAATATCACATAGGCCTCTTTTCATTATCACACTTCCTTTTTGAGTGAATAAAAATTAAGATTTGAAACTTTCAAGAAGCGGCAGTGGTACGAGATGGCAAAGTATAAATTCGAAAAGAGCATACCCAAATCTATAAATTAACTAATTTTCAAAACTCCCGGAAAACTCTCCACTTTTTTTACCAAATGACTGGACTCTTTCTTTTAGTTATCAAAAGAGTCGCTGTTCAAAGTTTTCATACAAATAATTTATAAAGATGGTAGCGAGTATAGTAAACTTGACTTGCCGTAAAGTCATGTTTAGGGCCCTGATGTCAAAAATAACACATCTGTATTGTCTTTGCTACAGACGCAAAAACAGAAAATTACAAAATTTGATATTATATGATACGGCAATTGATCGCATTTCAGTTGCTGATTGCTAATTTGTAATAAAATATGCTTTGTAGCACTGTATTGTTTGTGTTAACTGTTACGTAACAATTAAAAACAGATGTTTGCAAACAAAATCAAATGTTATTTGACACAGTATCTAATCGCGTTTCGATTGCTGGCTCGTGGCTCTTAGCATGATGCTAGCCAGAACAGTAGTTAAAAAATAAGAATACTTTAAGTTTCTTTACATACAGGTTAAAAATAATAAACTGAGTACTAAAATTCTTATTCAGCGCTCCGGGTGGAAGTGGCAACTTTGTTCAGCTGCACTTAACGAAATTGCCACTTTCCGGCTCTGTTGGGCAGAAAATTAGCATGCAAATTTAGGGCAGTATAAAGTCTTTCTTACTTTGGTTAGATGTGATCTAACTTTTACAAGTTTCCTGCCCTCCTAATATTGAAACTTGTATTTAATATTGCTGTGTAACAGTAAAAAAAATACTAGGTTAGCATAAGGCTTTAGAAGTAGACCCCAGATCAATAATTATTTTTTCATTAAATTTATTAAAGTGTTGTATAAGTTAATTCAAAACCACATCTACTCTGAAATACATTGATATTTAGGGTAGTTCTAGTGTCATAACACATAAAGAATCGTGGGGAGGTGGCACGTTGAAAATGGGTATTCCGTTGTTGTCGACGTACTCTGCGTAGCGGACTTTCTGGAGTACCTTCAAACCTAAACTGCTACAAATGCGTTGAGAATACGCCCCAGTTGCGTCCACTTTGAACAGCTGCAAAGGATTAGGACATATCAAATTAAATAGTTTTAGCTTAAACAAAACATAAATGATTTTAAAAAGAATCTTCACGCCCATATCCCAAAGAAATCAGAGGTAACTACAGTCTAACATGGTAAGTACTAGGTAAGCCTATCACCAATGGGCATATAGCTAATACCGGGCAACGTTGTTTTTAGCAGAAATTAGTAAAAACACATTTTCGTAAACAAACTTAAGGAAGCTTGTGATACAATCACGTTGGTAGCCCTCCACTAATATCTTTAGGCTAGGGTCAAATTTCTACGTACATCTTATTCCTAGAACTTGCTTATTGTCACAAATTATACGCTACTTGACCTCTGAAAAGCGATAAATCTGTTTATACCCGTCACCATTTAAAATCTGTCGGCAGTGAGCGTCCGTATTTTGTTTATATTAATCTTAGCTAATCAAAGAATAGATAGATGCTGGTGGATTTACAAATGGGTTCGGTGCGTCTGGTATGCTATGTGGTTATAGCTTAAATGGAAGACATTTCTACTCTGATGTACTGTGTAGATGAACCTTAAATACCATTTAATTAGGGTTATTTTTGTATTAGAGCTCTCTCTAAACCCCCCTTCTGTCAGTCTTTCTCTGTCTACCTATTCCTTCCACCTTTTAAATATTGCTTGCCATTGTTTTTAACCGACTTAAAAAACGAGGAGGTTCGATTTTAATTACGAACGGATTTTTATTATTGTCAATTCGTAAGGTAAGTTTCGATGCAGCGGTGTATTCATATGAATTTAGTAAGGATCTAACAAATTGTTTTTGAGTTATACTTAATGACACACATTCTTTTATTTACCAAATCAGAGTCTGTAATTTACAATTTAACTGCGCTTGCTTAGCTAGCCAGCCAGCCAGCTTTAAATGCATAGATGGTTGTCAATATCCAAGGGTCAGATGGGCATTGGCTTTGGCATTGGTCTAATCATCTTTGTAGTTTACATACAGATTATATTTCTAACAGTCGTACAGTCAAAATTTCTTTGATTCTTTTTCTTTTTACACCTACTATATTATAAAAATATACATTTCGTATAAGACACGATATTCAACCTTAAATCCATGGTCTATAGCAGTCTGAATGCTCCTTTTCATGAGTTCTTTCGCCAGGCCCTTGCCTCTCATCGTATCAGAGACAGATATAATCCTGCACTCAAGAATGCTGTCCACCTGGAAAGTGGAAAACAGGTCCAGGTCGCGACTCACCGTGTACAATATGTTGAAAATCTGAAATTTACATAAATTTTATATAAATTTGCAGGAAAAGAAAAGGAACAAAAAGAAAATTTGAAATCAAAAGAAAACTCTTAAATGTTAAAGAACTCTAATTTGGAATGTCATTAACTTACGTCAATACCTATTAGAAACACATAAATACATTAGATTTTTCCCTGGTAATTATTTTGTGGTTGTATCTTCACGCCCATATCCCCGAAGAGCTAGGCAGAGCCACAACCAGTCGTGGGTGCCGACTAGCCGAAGATACTAAGTCCTACAATATGATAGGTGGCAACCCTATCGCCAACCGGACACATTTCCTATCCCGCGCAACATTTTTTTATTAGAAAATTGGAAAAATCTAATTTTCTTTTTGTTGCCCGACCCAGGATTCCAACCCGGGACCTCATACAGTCAAGTCCAACAACTGAACCGCTAGACCACAGAGTCGATAATTATGTAATTATGTCCTATAGATACACAGTTCCGAGTACCTACTAACTGACCACTACAAATCCGGTGCGATTTCTTTTTCATTCTTTGAAATTTGTAGAAATTTGACTCAAGCACAGAGCAAGTGCTACTATAAAAATAACCTGAAGATCAGTTTTGATTAAATAAATCGTAAAAATAAAGCAACACACATAGAACTTATATGGCGTTGACAATGTAAGATCGGTTAGTAGCTCTCCTGATGTTGTAAATGTCCATTGCAGGCATTGATTATTTACCATCTGATAATAAACAACCTTTACGTTTGTTTGTCAACGTTTTTGCAAGAGTTATTTGTTTTTTAAAGTTCATCAAAAAAGAAGGATCTCATCGCATTTGATCGAGTAGCTTCCTCGCTGTAAACAGAAAACCGGTAAAAAGTTGTGTCAAAAAAAATTATAAACGTAAAACGTAATGTAAAAGTTCCAAATTATTTCTTTCGAAATATTTGATCTCTTGTTTTGCAGTTTTACGAATTTTATTCCGTATCAATTTACAAGTTTCAAGTTTTCAAGTATCACTACGAAAATAACGTTAACTATTTGTAAGTAATGATTACTTATCATTAATTTAAAATACTAATGTTTTATTGAAACATGTTACCTTGTTATATTTCTCGTCAGAAGATTGTCGAATTTTGTCGATGGAATGCTCAATATCTCCGGGTCACAAAATTCCATTCAAGGCGACTCCTACAACCTGAAATACACCAGTAAATGATTATTACTTTTCTTGCCAAGACGTAAAAAGGAAATATAAAGTCCTCTGAATAATTGAAATACGAATTATCTTTTCATTAATAACAACCTCAATTTTTGTGAACCGTTTTGTTGTATACAGCGTAAAAATATATTTGTGTATACGTGTGTAAATCAGTGTCGGAGTCGTAAAATTTTTAAACAATAGTGACACTTGACACTTGATATACTCTGCCTACCTTTAATGGAGTTAGCGTTAAGATATATCTGTGTATATGTGTGTAAACCAGTGTCGGAATGGTAGAATGTTTTTAACCAATCGTGACACTTAGAATCAGAATCAGAAAAAAACTTTATTCATTTGAACCGTACAAGTCGACATTTTTATAAACTACCACCGTCATCAAATTCTTAAATTTTTGAACTAAAGCAATTTTCAATTTTACTTTGAGATTCGATTGTACCTTATCTCCGTCAAATACTGCAATGGAGAGGCCGTCCTTGATGGTAGCCGTGCAGAGCCGCTCGAGAGCTGCATGCGGCTGCCCTCGCTGACACAACCCCACTGCCTTGTTGAGAGGCTCGTCTGCGAAGAAACTGTGCCGCAAGTGCCTCAGCACCGCCTCCGTCATGTCCGGGGTTATAGTCTTGTAATGCGACATGGCTGCAACAAAGTTTAAGTTATGTTAATAAACAAATTGTAAATACCCATTTTTCCCCTTTCAACAATTAAAAAAAGACGGGTTGCACTCCGGGAGTGCTGGCAGAAGTGAAAACTTGAATATTAACGTTGTGCAATTTTTAATATTTTGGAATGATTTAGGAATAATTTTGCACAAATTGCTTTAATTATCAATATAAAAGTACTACGAGTATCATTTATGTGGTATAATATAACAGTCTTATGCTTAATCGGACATTTTTGGATTCGCACTGTAATCGTACAATCCGTCAAATGTACTAGTACACCTTATTAGTACTATTAGTACTCTGTGCTAAACCATGAAACTTCAGCACGCTACCTTCATAATTTACCTCAGCCAGTTAAAATAATATTACTTATGAGATAAAATATGAAGAAATATTTAAGTTTTCAAACTTACACATATTTCAATTCAATATAATATATCGATTTTCCTTTATATATTTTCTTTGTTTAACTTACAACTTTTTCGAAAACAGCTAAACTTCTTCACATTGTTGAGAAACAATGATACACCTACAAGTCGCAAACAAGTTAAAAGATGTTTTACGATATAAACATCGATCTAACATATATCTTATCTACCACAAAATGCAAAGCATTCAAAGCAAGACACAGTTTACACTTTACAGTACAATTATTTAATACTGCAGATCAAGCGCTTAATAGAATGAAATAAAGTATCTAACAATATCACACAGAATATTAAACAGTTAAGGGTTTAAGCGCTTTTTGATTCTGTTCAAGTTTATGGTAAAAAAGCAAATAAAGCGCTGAATGAAATAAAGACGTCTAATAATACATATGAAGTTTTACACTTGTCGTAGCGTTAAAGCGCTGGCGATGGAATGTTGCATTATAGCTATCTATCTTATGAATTTTGCACAACGCAAAAAAAAAGTTTTCACTTAAAAAATAGTAGTGCAAAACATTACATGTTAGATTTTAGATAGTCAGATACTCTCTTTCCCTCTCTTCGTTATTCCTGTAACCAAGGTCTTAAAGCGCAATAGTTGATTAGCCCGGAAATGTGATTAGTTCGCTCAGTCGAAGCAACGCGAGGTGAGATCTTTATAAACGCCTTAGAAGATATTTTATTGCATACTAGCTTTCCCGACGTGAAAGAACAGCTAAATGAAGTCGTCATATAGCTGTTCTTGTACTTATATTTCATGTCTCCCGTCCGTCCGTCTATGTGTATTTTTTTAAATGATTTCAAAAAGGTTATCAATTCGATTTTGTATTATTTTTGTACATTTGTAACTATTAAACAATAACTATAATAATGGTAAATGACCATTACTTTTAATTGTAATGGTCAATAACATACAGATTTTGATGGTTCTTTTTTGAGAAGGTCCCTCACCACTTTTCTGAGGTGGTCCCATATAATTTTTATTACGATACGTAAAGTGGTATTTGTTATGATTGAGATTGCGTACATTTTTACTCAGCTCGTAATTGTATCGTTAATGATCGAATGCTAACAAAATTTATATGAATCTCAGATTCATAAGCTACCTTGCGAAAAATAATGATAAAGTAAGCGTGGTACATAATGATTTTTTTTAAGTTTTATTGCACTTAAATTATTTATCATAATTTAAACGCATTTTTCAAATGCATAGTTTGTAAGTTGTTCTCCTAAATCTATATTACTACTGGAGTTTACACGATTAACTAAGACTTGTAGTCATTTCCAAATAGTCCTGGCTCACTCTAAAGTACTGACTTCTCATTTTGACAGGCTTGTGATATCAATTAACAAAGTCGAAACGAAAGAGTGGCCACCGGACATTAGAGAGAGACAGCAATTCTTTGTTAGGAATGTAACCTCTAGTAGTAATGTAGCTTCATAGTTGTTCTACTATTTGGGGGGTATTGGATTTAAAATCCATAAAACCAAATAAGTATGTTGTACAAATCTGACTTTATTTATACTTACATTGTGACCACGGTCCATAAAGGGAATTAAAAAAAATAATGAGGGTCCCGTATGAATACTCGTATCTAAAATGTTGGTAATACGCAATGATTTACGTTTATAACGAAGATATACATAATGTATTTATTATTATACGAGTTGTAGGTTCTAGTCAAAGATTAAAAGATAGTTCTTTTTTCTTTAGTGCATTAAAAAAGAGTAAAGTCAAAAGCATTTGTCTTGTTAACCAACCTTTGCTAGCGTCTAGACCGACTTGATTGATTTAAGAGTCTGCTAGTTTAAAAAGTATCCAGTCTGATTATTAGGAAACTTTGCGGAAGCCTGCAATTGTTACGTTTTGAAGAATTGGATATTACTATCTGAAGGACAATGATTCTTTGAACCGTAAGTCTTCTTTTGTACAAATTCTTATAGTTGTGGTTTGTTATAATAAATGTGTTTTCTTTATAAAATGTAATTTATCTACCAGAGTCGGATTTCAACGTCAACATTTTTTTCTCATTAATAACTGGTTTTGTAAATGCTACCTATTTCAAAAGTTACTGACTTTCGACTAAGGAATGTTTAGAAATATTATATGTTTTAGATATTCCTGCATACTGACGTTCTACTCACCTGACGTCAAACCTCACTACTCAGTTTTATAACTTTACTCATACTTACAAACCCATTATCGTGTTCAAATATTAATCTAGAAAATTTTGTGTCCCTAGGCAGCGTGAATTTCTTACCATCAGTAAATCCGCGTGAATAAAAAACAAAAGTAGTTATGTAGTAACAGCGAAGCAGCTGTAACATCAATGTTATTTAAAGGCTGTGGTTGTCTTGCCATTCGAAAACCCATATGTTAATTTACCTTAAAAATGTCTTCTAAGCATTATAATCAAAAGATATTCTAGACTTGTTGATTATATAGTAAAACAAAATGGCGGAGTTATCACAAAAATACTCACAACTGTACTGAGCAATAAATTAAAGAATAAATTCCAATAACAGAAAGGAATTTCAATGTAAGACATTATCGTGAAAGCTCGGCGGGGCTTCAATAAAAGCTCAGTGATCGGTCAAGGGCGGCGAAACTGGGGCGGGCTGGGAACATCCAAACTTAATCCACTAATTCTGGGGATTGTTTGGCTTTTGTTTGCAATCTTTAAATTAAGATAACATTTGTAAGCTTATTTTTAATGGGTAGACCAAGTGTTTTCATAATTACAAAGATAAACTGGGGATAGAATGATAGAAAAAGATTGACAAAGCAGATAGACAATATGAGTGTGAATAGATTTAGGTACCTGGGGAGACATAGGGAGGACTAGAAATATCCTCCACTATCAAATCGCTCTGGTTTTGACCGCGGGTAGTGTCTAGAGTCTTCGAAATCGGTGTTTTTTGTAAGAATATGGAAGAAGCCAGACAAGTCAAGACAGTGACATTTGGCACTCGATACTCTCTGCCTAACAGGTATGGGTCTTGGCGTGAATATATGTATGTATGTATGTAAGTCAACTGTGTTAAAAAGCCCAGTGGGAATTCGCCTTTGCACATATAATGATTTATGCAGGACATATAAAAATTAACATTGAAGTTCCTATACTTTCTGTTAACAAACGTGTTCTTGCCAAAAATGTAAGACGTGAACAGCTCACTGCAAGTGCAAATTGACAAAATATTTTTATATTGCGCACGTAAAAAACTTTTTCCGCAGTGCTTACAAATTATTTCCCGTCTCATTGGTCGATTGACTAGCGTATACGCCTTACTACATTGACTAAGCGCGAGGCTCGGGTTCGATTCCCGAGGGGGCATTTGTGTGACGAACATCAAAATGCCTGCATTTCCGAGTCTAGGTGTTGATTAAATGTATTCTGGTATATATTAAGGTATTTCTATGTATTAGTATCGTTGACTTACGCCCTTAACACAAGCGTATAATTTGCTTACATTGGGGTAAGATTCAATTTGGGTAACTTGTCCAGGAATATTTATTTATTCTCTTATTTATTTAATTGTCATTCTTATTAATTTAATTAATTGTTATTCTAATTATTTCAAAGCTTGGTTTAAAATTATTGAAAGTGGGAAAATATCTTTATAGAAAATTTAAACAGTGAAGAAAAATTGGGTTTAAGGTTAACAAATCTGTTTTTTACACAACACTTCCTTCAATTAACACTCTCCTGATTCCTTATCACTTTCGCGAAGTTCGGATCAGGAATCCAGTTTTGGTAGTTGCTTAATTTATTTATGGGGTGTTGCAAGGAATTTAAAAAAAGACAGATTTTGTGGATAACACATGCAATTTTTGCCAATATTTTTTTCAGCAAATTCTATAGGTCAGGATTGTGAGGTTGATACTCTCTGCCTACCCCTTAAGGAACTTAGAATGAAGATATATAATATGTATGTATGACTAAAACTTATAGTATAAATTTACAGTGGAATGGGTAATTAAGTGTTAAAATTGTATAAGCGCGTTGAAATACATAAACACATAAACAGGTTGAATAAAAAAATTAACATTTTAATGCATACAAAAACCAAATTTTATTCTATGAACATAGATTATTAAATAATATAATAATTTAAATAATTTTTCGTTCTCATAAAAACCCTTCCGTTTAAGGTGCATTGTCTAGACTCTAGACTCTGGAAGGTTCATTTTCAGTGCACAGATTGACAGGAGAGAGTAATTAATGATATCAGCCGACGGTTCGTTGACTACAGGGACTAGGGGACAATGGGGTGACGTGGGGTGGATTACACAAAACATGAAACGGATGTGGCATATTTTTTTCTAAAATAAAAAAAAATATTACTGGACCAGTTAAACAAATTGAATCTAACCCCAAAAGAAGCAAACTGTATGCTTGCGTTACGGGTGTTAGTCAACTATTCTAATACATAGACATACTTAAATAGATATCGCGAAGTGTAGTTAGGCGTGTACACAACGGCTAGGCTAGTCGACCAACGAAATGGGTCTTGTAGCATTCACAGTCTGAAATATATTAAATATTAGATTTATATCTCAAGCAACTGTAGCATTTCAGATGATGGAAAATTTGTTCTCTGGTCCATTGAAACAATATGTTACATAATATGTAGCATACTAGCAGAACAAGCGAACTCTGTACCATTTTAATTGTTAGACACATCGACAGTAGCACCACCTCTTTAATTATTGTTTTCAAACATCCGAGAATCCATACAAAATTTCAACCAGATGCATAGGAGTTTGATGTCAAATAGACATACATAAATATTTTTTGTATTAAATTACAAACCACACTTTTTCGAAAAATATCTACACTTTACAGATATTTTTATTTTTTTTAGATTTTTGACCGACTTGTTAATAGCGGAACTAGGGTACACGCCTAACTCCACCGACTAACCATGAGGCTTAGTTTGTATTCCCGATGGGAAAATCATACAAATATTTACCGCATGAACATTTAGTTGTCTACATTTCCTTGTCTTTGTGTTAAATTTATTCTTAAATTTATCCTGATCTCCATGTAATTATTTCTAGGTATATTTGTCTAACACACGTATAAAATTTGCTTATTTGGGAGTTAGATTCAGTTTATGTAACTTGTCCAGAGACATTTATTTGTTTATTATTATTCGCAAAAAATACGACAAATTAGTCGGATGGGTTGGTGGTAAAAAAATATTACACCTAATAGGTGTTTTAATGATTTTAATATATAATGCACCATGATTTTAATGATTTCAACAATTATTTTACCACCAATGATTTCATCAATTTCTTCACTTGGATTTAAAATCCAAGTGAAGTAATTGTTAAAATCATGTTATCCTATTTCATATATTTTGTATATTCTGTGTCTTTTGTCTATAATGTAGGTTTATCCTCAGTAACCGGAACGACAAAGAGGAGTAATAAATGATATCAGCCGATGCACGGTTCGTTGACTAGAGAGACTCGGGGAGAATGGGGTAACACTTTATGGATGGATAGCACTACGAAACGGACAACAAAAGCGATGTGGCATATTTGGCATATTTTTATATCTGTACATCTCTTATCGCAGTATGTGTGTGTGTGTGCGTGTGTCAGCCTGTAGCATCAAAACTTTTGATCGGATACATTTATTTCGATACAGATTTGAAATTTTGATTTATGGTAAAGTAATTTAATTGCGGAATTTACATTTATTTAATTAGTGTAGTTTAGTCACTTAATTTTATAGTACAGTTATTATTGCAATAAAAAGACGTGTAATCTTAAACAAAATATTTTTGCACTTACGAGTACCAAGTTGTAAAATAAATATATACAAAAATCAACTTTATTACATTAGTAAAATTTTCTGTTATTATGGATGCCTTCTGTTTTCAGAAGCATTTGTTTAGAGTATAATAACAATTAATAATAAAAAATGTTTTTTAACAAAGACCAAGAAAACAGTATTTGTGATGCGTCTATATAATCCTAAAATCTACCACCAGTTCAAAACTCACACTGCGAAGGTCCGGCGAAAGAAACTCGGTGGCTTATATTTTTTCACCTATTTTTTAGCATTATTCTCAGGACAGGGGACAATAATTAATGATATCTGACGAGCGACGGTTCGTTGATTATAAAAACGTAGAAAAGCGGGTTGTCGCTAAAGATGGATAAATAACAAAACACGAAACGGATGTGGCACAAAATACCTTAATCACAATTAGATTTGTTTTTTTTTATGATATTGGAAGGCAAACAAGCAGACGGATTTCCTGATGGTAAGAAATTCTCGCCTCCTAGAGACACTAAAGGTGGTAATGGTGCGTTGCCAACCTGAGGCCGGAATGTTGGCCCTCGAGCAAAAGTTAGTTTACCGGCTACCTTACCCTCCAAACCGGAACACGTCATGACGTTATGGCGGCAGGAATAAGTAAGGCGGCGGTTTACGAGCTGCCCTGCAGGAAGGCAGATGGTCTATTCTGCGAAGGAGCCCGGGCCAACACGGGGACAAAAAAAATTTTATTATCTTCGATTATTTATCTTTACGCTTATTACTGTCATAGCAGGTGTAACCTAATTCTATAGTGTAGCTAACTAATATTTTTTTATCTTATTTAAAATTCTTAAAAGTGAGAATAAATCTTTGTGAATTCATTCAATGACATTATTTTTCAGTACATACTATTTATTTCATCACAAAAACGGGAGTCTGTCTGTTACACTGTCACGGCTGAATTACTGAACGAATTTTGGTGAAACTTAATGTACCTACATATAATTAACGACCGATCGAACAAGCTTCCTAAAAATACAACCCCCTATAGGCCAAACTAGGGAAGGAAAGTTTATTTTAAAATACGAATTGCGAGGCATCAGTGGCTTCTCTTTTCATAATAATTTGATAGCAAAGTTTACTGAAGCTTTCTTAAGTCTTTGCTTTTAAAATTGTTAGTAAACTCGCATGTAGTTACCACCTTATCATATGAGGATAATTTACCTCCCTCTAATTATTTGAAAAATATGCGACAAAGAGTCTTAACTCGTCATATCCCACCATGCCCAAAACAAATGAAAAAATAAGATTGGAATTTAAGGCGAATGTTGTTCAAGTTGCTAAATTGGCCTAACCCTCGATCATAAGATGGCGAAGCACCTACGACATCTATGGTATCTGTAGGCCAGGAGACCTGTGTGCTAACATGTCTATGTATTTCTTATGACATTGGAAGGCAAACAAGAAGACGAATTTCCTGACGGTGAACAATTTACGCCGCCTAAAGACGACAAAGGTGGTAATGGTACGTTGCCAACCTGAAGCCGGGATGTTAGGCCTCTATCAAAAGTAAGTTTACCAGCTGCCTTATCCTCCGAACTGGAATAAGTCAACGGCAAGCGCCGAGGTGTGGCGGTGCGAAACTTTACCACCTAGTTCGATGTCTCGGTGTTAGTGGACGTTAGCCTACGCTCGCCTTTTACGTCTGTCTACGGGCTGTCTAGCAGGAAGGCAGATGGTCTTTTCAACGAAGGTGCCTGGACCAACACGGAAGAAATAAATATATTAAAAATAAGGTACTTGCGTCTAAGATGGCCCTGTTCTTAAGACAGTCCATTTTCAATATTTTATGTGTCTTGAAGCTTGGAAGAGTTTAAATATTACTATGTTCTGTAGGTACTATTTCAAACTCTTTCAGACTTTAAAAATACAAAATATTGAAAATGAGCCATCTTAAGAACTGGGCCATCTTAGGCGTATGTACCTTATTCCCGAAAAAATAACTGAACTAGTGGCAAGGTTTAGGTTATAGCTTTAAAAAAAATTGCAATGTTGCACAGTGGACCTACTGGTTATTCCTACCCTACCCTAACCCTACTGAGAGTAACCCTAATGCGTTACTCTTGAAGCTCGATTCATGCTATATCGGAAATTGGAATCGAGAATATCATTTTAGGTACTTTTGAACACAATACTGGCGAATTATCAACATTTAGCTCTTAATAGTAAACACTTAATTATTTTATCGGATTCGTTGATTTTATTTACAACTAAATGTTTATAATCCCCTAGTAATGTGTTCTAAATTACCTAAAATGACATATACGATTCCAATTTCCTATTCGCATGATATCGATATCCAAGAGTAAGCCTACAAACACTGGCGCGACATTAGATAATCGTAACCTCTACAAAATAGGTGTAGAAAACAGGATTATCCTTAATACACAGACACGTAGACAGGAGAGAGTAATTTATGGTAACAGCCGAAACACAGCTCGTTGACTACAAAGATGCAGGGTATACATGAGATGGATATACAACACATAACACGAAGTAGATACGGCATTTGAATATAATTGTTTATCAATACAAATTAAAAAAAAAAACCCAGAAAGAATGACATATGAAAGTTTGACAAAGCAGATATACCTACAATGCGAATGTGGATGGATGTAGGTACCCGGGGAGACCAAGGTTGACATTCCACGATCAGATAGATCACTCGGATATTATCCGAGGGTGGTGTCAAGAGTCACCGAAAACGGCGTGTTTGTATGAAAAGGGTAATTAATGTGAAGGAATCTAGACAGGTTGGTCAGGATCGTGAGGTCTGGCACTCGATACTTTCTGCCTACCACGTAAGGGATTTGGCGTGAAGATATGTATGTATGTATGTAAAAATACCTTTTTTATATATCACATCTGTTAGTTCGCACATCGCAGAATCTGTGAAGATCCAATTTTCATTAGTTGCTATTGAACGGGAAGGGTTTCACTTAAAATTTGATATTGCAAATAAATTGGACGTGTAGATCTTAACAGGGGAGGGTAATTTGAAAATTGATACGAATACAAATATAGAAGTATTTAAGTTGTATTTTATCGCTACGAAGAACGAAGAGCACTGAAATAACGCTATTCCCCGTGTTGGTCCGGGCTCCTTTGAAGAATAGACCATCTACCTTCCTGCCAGGAAGCTCGTTCAAGGGGAACATAGGCTTACCGTCACTAACACCGTGACATCTGACAAGGTGGTAGCAAGTTTCCAGTGGCTCCCCCGGATTGGTACCACCGCCTTACCGATTCCTGTCGCCGTAACGTCATGACGAGTTCCGGTTTGGCGGGTAAAGTAGCCGGTAAACTTACTTATGCTCGAGGCCTAACATACCGGTCTCAGGTTGGCAACGCACCATTACTACCTTTGGTGTCTCTAGGAGGCCTAAATTTCTTACCATCAGGAAATTCGTCTGTTTGTTTGCCTTCCTATAACATAAAAAAACTAGTGATTTATTACTGCCTTTTATTCATGCCTGATATCATAACGTCAACATTTGCTTATGTGTTGCCGTTGGAGGGTGACGTATTGGTTAAACTTACTTTTGATGTAATAATATTTTTTTACTAGCACCGTGACCATGCGTAGGTGGTAGAATTTTGTACGAACTCGTCGGGTTTCATACCTCCAGCACACCTATAATTCTTGCAGCCATAGCGTTGTGCTCTCTGTGGTAGGTCGTATTTCAGTTTTGAAAAATAGGTGCTGACTGGTAATATAAATAAGTGATATCTCACTCTAGGGTTGGCATTAAAATCTTAAGTCTCTATATACAGTGTTGTCTGTAGACTGTAGCTTTACGTAGGTCGAAAAAAGTATAAAACAGCTTTTAAGACACAACTAAATTTCGTTTATATGTATATTTTTATATATTTTATAGTTGTGAAAAAGCGTTATGTAAATTAATACTAGCAATTGCCTGAGGTGTAGTTTAATCTATTCATTCATTCATGTTTTATTAAAATCGAACAATGGTCTTGTTGTTTAAAGCGTATTCACCAGCAAACTTTTTGAAACTCCACAAAATAAATGTTTGTTCGCTTGATAGCAACAGGTAGTCGAGCTTTAGACGCGAAGCTCAAAGCACCATTCAAACTCAAAGTACCAATTCTGTTTCAAAGCTTTGCACTAAAACCTCGTTTGCTTTTCCGTAGGATCAAAAGCTTGTTATTGGGATGTAATTGCTTCAGTTTATAGGAATGAGTATTTTTATCGCTAAAGTGTAATGTAGGTTTATATTGCTATTTTCTTATTACCCAATATGTAAATAGCAATATATATGAAAATCCCAATATATATGAACTACCCAATGCCAATCTCTATTATTTATGCATACCTAACTAGCTGTTCTATCGAACTTCATTCTACTCACTTCGTGAAACAACTTTTTATATCTTAATTTTACGAATGTTTTAACAGCAATTCTGCTATTCCGCTCTAAGACGAGTTTACTTAATAAAAATAAATATTACTACAAAAAACAAATTTACAAATGTTGAAATATCCCAAGATGCTTAAAACGTAATTGAAAAAGGATAAGTAATCTCTAAACTCCACATTTAAATAATTTATATGTTAAGAGATAGTTAACGTAAAAAGCTTTTATTAACATTTATTAGATCTCTCGCAGAGTTGAATATCATAACAACAGAGTACTTATTCGTTTTCATAGTCATTCCAACGCAACTCCCTATTATATATAGCAAGAATATACTATATAGCAAGAATTCAAATCCCTATTAACTTAGAATCGCCAGAAAATCCATCGAGGGCTGCCATCCATATTTTAAATTTCAACATAAACACAAGCATAGCAATTAAATCTACAAAACTAATTCATTTAATAGCAGCCCCGGACAATATTATGAATTTTAAGATTGTCACTGTATATATTTGGAGATATTTTATTGCTACGCAAAATACGTGATGCAATAATGTAAACCACAATTATCTATTATACCATTAGAATTAGGAATGTACTAATTTAGGATTCGTTTAGTTTTAATTGTATATTTTTTCTACACTAGATTAGACCAGCCTTCTATAAACACGTACGCATTTACTCTATAGGACTACTTGTAAGAAATTTCTTTACGAGAAGATTTCGCCTATTCTATCTAAATAGTTCGCAATCTTTGTGTATCGTTTCAATATTTCACTCGTTTGCAGAAAATAATTGAAAAAAAATTCATCAACATATAATACTAAGATACAACAGAGCCATATTATTTGGCCTTAAGTGCATACTTCTGGGGTTAATAATTTAACTTAGTTGTGTATCCATGTTAATATTTTATTTACAGATAAAGATAAGCTTTCTAGAGCTTCGCTTTAAAGATATTTTTTTAATTATTGAAAATTCTCAGCGGCTATCTGGCAATTTCTCTCATTATAGACAGGTTATTAATAATGGCCGTAAGCAGAGTGATTAATATCAGAGGGACCCTAGTACAACAGACCCATACAAAGCCAGGACAGGTCGTTAGTAAATAATAAATTGACTTATGTTAAGAATTTAATAATGAGGTTTTAGGGGTATCTGAACAATTTGCAATTGCCGTAATAAATTTTTCTACATCCAGGGTAATCACCGGGGCTTTGTCGAGACTTAAGAGGAGGGCAGGCGCACTGGCACGTCATTATTATAAAACATTTGAGAGACGTAAATTAGGTACAGTTTCCGACAAAAACATTTTGTTACGTCTTTCATAAGTCTTTCCTTTATTATAATTTATGCAAATGTTTGTAGGATGTTTAATGTTTATGTTGTTAAAATATTTGGACATTTGAATTAACAATTTGTAAGTTCACATATTTAAAGCTTTGAATTCAAAATAGATAGTTTAAGTTATAACAAATTTAATTAGGTAACAATTTAAAGTTTATTGAAAAAAAACACATGTGTCTTCTGTGCAGAATAAATCATCGGCCTTCCTGTCAGGCAGCACATAACAGGCGAGCAAACGCTGAATCGATCATTACCAACAAGAACACTGGTGGTAGAGTTCTGTGCAGCGAGTTGCCTGGGTAGGAATCCACCACATTGCCTATTCCTGCCGCCATAATAAGAGGGTCCAGAGGTCATGGTAGCGGGTAAACTTATGCTTAACATCCCGGCTACAAGAAATCGACGCACCTGTAACAGCTATTGTGTCTCACGCCAAAGTTATCTCTGACCGTGCTTGTTCGCTGTCTTTTGCCTAAAAATTTTTTTAATCTAAACCTTTCATCGTTAACACCATCAAAAATGCTTAGTTATCTAGTGTAGTTTGGTCTCGACACTATTTCTTTTCTTTTAACCTACTCTGTATGTTTTTTATTTGTTTGTTTCGCGATTTTGGTGGTTCTTTTTAGGAAAGGCAGGTTATGCTTGGTGATTTCATATCAATTTTTTATTTTATTTAATTTCACTTCATTTTACCAGTAACCTTACTTAAAACTAACTAAAATAGTTTGAAATCTGATCTTATTACGTTTACAGCTTTTTTGTGTAGACTTATGAAGACAAACACGCAAGAAATTAAATATTTAATTAAGTTAAAATAAACTGAATTCAATGTCCTATTTGACCTTCGCTTACAAAGACAAAATAATAAAGCGAACTAAAGTTATCGATTTTATTACAAATTCGTTACAAAGTTATTATTTTAGCTTCCAATTGCGTAATTTCGTAAAACCTAAAGCGTAATTACAAACTTTGTATTTTGTAACTTCATGTTTTTATATCATTAATTTTAAACTAGAACAATGTATTCTACCAAAAGCATGAAAAACCCTATTTAAAGTTGAGTTGTAATTACATCTTCTTTTAACTTAATAGAACAATGTATTCTATCAAAAGCAAGAAAATCCAATTCAATTTGAGTTTGAAATACATGTTCTTCTAAATTTTAGGTTTAGACCTGGGCACTCGTTTGGATGTGGCTTATTTTGTTTTGAAGTCAGCAAATACATATTTTCTACTAGCGACACGCCCCGGCTTCGCACGGTTATGAAATATACATACTTCCTCTTCAATAACTTTATCTATTAATAAAAACTACATCAAAATCAGTTGCGTAGTTTTAAAGATTTAAGCATACAAGAGGACATAGGGACAGAGGAAGTGACTTTGTTTTATACTATGTAGTGATGATATTGTACTTGGCTATGATATTACGAGTACATTTATGTTTTAGTTAGATATCAATGTTTATAAACATGTAATGTAAAAAAATACCAATTCTTCTGTATGTTTTTTAACATGTTTCCTACGTGATCACTTTAAGAACATCTACCATAGGACTGTTATAGTTCTTTTTTTAAAATGTAATTGAAGATATGGAGGTCATCTCTTTAAAGTTAATATATATCAGACATAGCGGTTTTTGAGTTATAAATGTATTTTTTTTAATTATAATGCAAAAATGCAAGTTTCTTTGTTATTCAGTAGTAAGTAAGTTTAGATTTTTGATTAATTAACTATAAACTAGTCAGGCAGTTATAAAAATGCGGGTATTGAAATTTTAACGTGTTGGTAGTTGAGATATAGATATGAATTTAGGGTTTTAGACCCTCAGTGGAGTGTTAGTCAACGATACTTACTACGTAATACCTATTTCGAAATAATATAATCGATTTCAAAATAAATTTCAAAAACATTAAGACATATGTAGATAAATGTCATAATCTTTATGACATTTATTTTCATCTCGATAAAGCCTAACACTATCGGGAATCGAATTTCAGTTTATTCAAATATCCATAATTTCGGGGTTGTCTATTATTTTTTTTTATATAATACGAGTAGGAAGGCAAACAAGCAGACGGATTTCCTGATGGTAAGAAATTCACGCCGCCTTGAGGCACCAAAGATGGTAATGGTGCGTTGCCAACCTGAGGTCAGGATGTTAGGCCTCGAGCAAAAGTAAGTTTACCGGCTATCTTACCCTCTGGACCGGAACACGTCATGACATTATGGCGGCAGGAATAGGTAAGGCGGTGGTACCAATCCGGGGAGTCGCTGCGAAACTCTACCATCTAGTCAGATGTCACGGTGTTAGTGATGATAAGCCTATGGTCACCTTTTACGAGCTGCCTGGCAAGAAAGGCAGATGGTCTATTCTGCAAAGAAGCCCGGACCAACGCGGGGACCAAAGCGTGTTTTTTATTATACTTTAATAATCGAATATTGAAATTGTTGTTTTTTTTATGTGAGAAGTCAGTTAACAACACAAGGTTCTCCTGATGGTAAAGACAGTCGTGGCCTATAGGGCTATAGATACCATAGACGTTATCGGTGCGTCGCAGTCTTGGCTAGGATGTAAGGCCAATTGCGTAAGTCCATCATTCGTTAGTCCAACAGAATCGTTATGGCGACAGGAATAGATAAGGCTGTGGAACCCGTTGCACATCTTTAGAATTATTAACTTTTTTCAAAAAGATTGAATTCAGTATTATCAAAAGTCTAATTTTTGGTAAACTAATAAATAAACTTTAGAACTACAAACATTCAACTTATCCCATTAAAATTTATGTTATACAAAGCTTGTACGCTTTATTGATTTTATCGTCTGTATCTTTCGTATATTTATAAAAATATAAATGGTTATGACCGTAGCTCTATTTTAAGGATGTTTGAACGAAATCCCAATGATTTTGGAGGATTGGAGGGTCGTGAATCACCTCTGTGGTCTAGCAGTCTAGCAGTGTGGTCTAGGTATTTCACTTAAAAATGTAAATAAGAAATTTCGCCTTCGTGGTCTAGCGGTTCAGTTGTTGGACTTGACTGCATGAGGTCCCGGGTTTGAATCCCGGGTCGGGCAACAAAAAGAAAATTGGGTTTTTCCAATTTTCTTATAAAAAAAAGTTACTTGGGATTGGATATGTGCCCGGTTGGCGATAGATTTGCCACCTATCACATTCTGGGACTTAGTGTCTTCGGCTAGTCGTCGGTGCGCCCTGGTTTTGCCTCTGCCTATCTCTTCGGGGATATGGGCGTGAAGATTTTTTTTATATTAAAAATATAAATAAGTGATTAAAATACATGAATATTTAATTTCTATAAATTTAAATAAACATTTGCACACAATAATATGGCAGAATATAATGGTATGCTTAAATACCTTGGTAACAACTTTTTAACACACATATTCCGCAAATAAATAAATTTCATTCCATTTAAATTGATGAGGTCTCGGGTTCGATCCCCGGGTCGGGAAACCAAGTTTTTTTTATTTCCAATATATTTAAATAAAATGTTGCCCAGGATTGAATATGTGTTCGGCTGGCGATAGGCTTGCCACCTATCACATTGTGGGACTTAATATTTTTGGATAGTTGATGGTGCTCTAGTTGTGCCTCTTCCTAGTGCCTTCTAGGACACGGGGGTAAGGTTTTTTTTATCTTACTGAACTAAACACAATGCAATCTCGATGTACCTTACAAAGCTGAAGGGAATTAGAATCATCATACCAATATATAATTAATAGAATATTAATTCTAAAAACATTTTAATCACCAAAAAACACTGATGAAACAGTGCTGTGCAAGAACTTACCCAAGTAGAGATCAGTGGATCTCTACTCTTGTCGCCATAGTAACAATGTTTGGCATTACCGTGTTTTGGACCAGTGAAAAGAAATGCACATTAGGCCTTATAACTCAAGGACTACGACACACCGGATATTAACAACAATCGTGCTACAATTAACCTGTCATGATCAAGGTGATAAAGGTAATAATTAAATTGACAAATGCAGTTGTGAATATCGGCTTGGGTAATTTCTTTACCAGTTTTTCCAAGGAAGTCAGCAAAGACTACCACTTGCAAAACTTATAAAAATGTTTTAAAATAATTAATTATTTTTTATATATCTGTAAGTACTTACGATTCAGAAGGCTTTCTTTTGAACAAATAACCGGCAAATTTTCGAAATTGCTTTTCGAAATAGTCAATAAAAACGAAGAGCTATTTACAAGTAGGTACAAATATGTGCCTGTGTCAAACAACAATAAAAATGGTACATAAGGTACTTATACGATGAGTACCTAGTGATAATTCCATAGTGGTCTCTTAAAAACAAATCATCGAGGGACATGAAAAATAATTTTATTTTCTTGCAGACAAGAACAAATAATAAAGTATTTCTAATGTGATTGGTTGCCGGGGACTTTGTTTTACCGTTTCTTCTCCTGTCTTGCTAGATTTGGAAACGGTGGTAGTTTACGGTAGATAGGGATAAATTAATTTACATTCTAAAAATTGTTTGTATTAATAAATAATCATGTAATTAATACAAAAAAACAGTGTGTAATTAGTAAATAAATAATTAAAATTACTATTTTAATTTAAACATCAGATATATGTATAATATTTGCACACCACAAGTTGGTAGAATATACTGGAACGCTTAAATAATTTTGTAACATCTTTGTAACACTCATAATACGCAAATAAATATTTTTTCTTTTCTTTTATGTTTATTATATAAATATAATCAGAACTTTTTTTAAGTTTCATTTTACAAGTCACAAGACGGATTGTGGCCACATCTGAATAGTGACCAAAGAATATAAATACTCTTTAACAAGAGATAGTGACCAAAATGTATTTTGATCACTGAAGTTTGGTGGGTTCCATTAATTTCGGATTCTATCAACTGTTTATGATTTAATTAAGTCACTTTGACGTCTTTGAAGTACCTGCTGTTTGTTATCAAAACATACGAAATGGGATTTTTCAACTCATTGTTAGTCAATTACAGGCTTTACCATCTTACAACGCTAGGTAGGTACGCAACTGTCTACAAAAGTATTTTTTAACCAACAACATTGGCTTATGTTTTGGGAAGTTTTATTAATTTTTATAATACATTTTAGGAACTGTTAGTATTAATATTTAAATTATATTGAAGGGCACTTTTAAATTTTACAGAAAAAAATCAAGTTACTCAAGCGGAATAGATGTCAGAAAGATTTTTTGGAAAAACTCAGTTTATTCACCTACTGAAACATTTAAAAGAAAACCGCTATACCTATACCGTCATAAATTCAGTATTTGCTATTCCTAATTATATTTAAAAAAGAGTTAAAGAAGTTAGGTATTAAATTTGCTGAAGTATACCCTGAAAGCGATTCTGAATCACACTATAGTCTGCTATCACCTAAGGTGTTAAAATATCGTTTATTGGCGTGAACATGCCGTTTCCCACTTACTGTGATTAGTTATAATTTATTCTTCTACTACTTTTACGGTCCTATAAATAGAACATATGGTAATAAATGAATTTATGATAAATAAAATAGTTAAAAAAGCATATAAGCGCCCGTATCCCCGAAGAGGTAAGCAGACGCGACAATTCAACATATTTTGATTATTGAATAAACAAGCTCAGTAAACCTGCAAAACCCGGCTTCAACTATTTCATTGGGTAGGTACCACAATGCGTAATTTGATAATTATTTTTTTGAAAGATAGTCCTCCTCATCGTAGTTCTTGAGTTACACATAATACTACATATTTTTTTTACTTATCTTGATGACCTCATCATTGATGAGTATGTAGCTCAAAAACTCAAAAACAACTAGTCGGATTATGATAAATGGTATCTACAATATGGGCTCATCTTGGAATCATGACCCATAGTTTTAAAAAAGAACCACCACAATCGGTCGGCCATTGGCCGAGTAATAACGTTACAAACATACAAAAAGAAACAAGCAGTCGAATTGGGAAACTCCTCCCATTTTGGAGTTGAATAAAAATGTACCTTCAATGAGTTTGTGATCAGAGTTGTATCATTGAAAATATACTAAAAAAAATAAGCTGTATATTTTACTAGAATTGTCCGAAACACAAAACTCTTTCTTTACTCTGATCTGTTTGTTACGGATCATAAAAATAACTGAACCAATATCGACGCGCACAAGTAGGTACCACCTGCATGGTCCACGTGAATAAAGATTTTTCTGATTCTGATTGATCTTTTTTTTCTCTATTTCAACTATTAAATTAGATGTGCCTATTTCAACCATATCTAAATGTAAAAGTGGACAAGTTTTTATTTAATTTAAAAGCAGAGTATAAAAAATCTAAGTTTCTTAAACCATCATCAGAAAAGTATATATTTTTATAAATTTAGGACTCATAGTTTATTATACTGTGTTAGTATATAAAGAGTTTTGTTTCTGATAAAGAACTACGTTAAGAAATCATAATATGGAAGCTTTTATAAAATGACTAAGATGATATCAAATTGTTATCCGACAATTTAAGAAAAACACCATTAAATCATACCTAATAGTTAATTATAATGTGCAAAAACGTCGAAAAAATGTACAAAACTTAAGTAACATTGTAGAGCATTATATTCTTTGCAAAAAGGCTTGAAGATTTTTAGATGCGATAATTTTATTGCACGGTAAGTATAATAGTAACAGTAGTAAAATACAAGATGTAAAAGAGATAAGGTCTCACCTATGTGCGCCGCCCTCGGCTGTCCCCTGCGCACTGTGCCGACTCGCCGCCCATCCGCCCGCCCGCCTAGAGCCCCAAATCTCATAGATTATTCAACAGAGATATCACATTAATAAATTGTTCTTACATACAATATGAGTTTTCATGTTTATGATTATATATCAGCATACATATTTCATCATTTGCACAATGTATTAGGAAAATTAAGAATCATCAGGATCTGATGAAAATCAACTTTGTTTCTACACACAAACACACGCCCACACGCAAGCACGCGTGTTCGCACATACACACACACACACACACACACACACACACACACACGCACAGCATTTAGTTAAACAGTTCTTTTACCAAAATTGATTTCACAAAAAAGTTGAGATATCAAATGGTCTCCTGTCCAAAGAGTGAAATAATATTTGATCGTAGTATTTAGGGTTAGTCGAGTGTTTAGAGAAAAGCCTGACTCCACCGATCATTGGTGAGGCTCGGGCTTGATTTCCAACAGGGACAGGCATTTTTGCGACGAACATACCTAATTGTCTATATTTCTAAATCCGGATGTCTTAATTTTTACGGTGTTTACATAATAATCTTGTTGGTAAATGTACTCATAAGCTTATTAGATATTTTTTTGCTTGAGATTTAATTATATACTTTTGTAGATATGTAAATAATATAATTATTAATCCAGATAATTAACGATTACGATGAGGTCTAGGATTGCGACTCACACGGATTGGTACCACCGCCTTATCTATTCCTGCCGCCATTACGTCAGTGCTTGCCGTTGATGTGTTCCGGTTCGGAGGGTAAGGTAGTCGGTAAACTTAGTTTTGCTCGAGACCTAACATCCCGGCTTCGGGTTGGCAGCGCACCATTAGCACCTCTCTCTTTAGGCAGCGTCTTACCATTAGGATATCTGTCTGCTTGTATGTCTTCCAATATCATAAAAAAGGACATGTTGTCATTTCACTATTATCGATAGTAACTTTTAACTTGGATTCTTTGAAAATATATGCTATGCAAATTAAAAGGTAAGTATGTCTGGATCTTAGTGACTTTTACTACATTTTTCTAGATTTCATAGTTACCTAAATGTCTTAAAAATAAATGTGGTAGGTAGTTTAAAGTTAAATCGATTCATGTGATACCTAAGACTACGAATATAAGATATAAAAATAATTGTCTCAGATTTTTGTATTTTAAAGAGGTATTTTTATTACCATTAGGAAATCTGTGTCCTAATTCCATACTCAGCTACATCGTCCACGTTTGTAGAATTCAAAATAACCTAAGTATGTTTAGATAAGTGATATTAAATTAAATTTATACATGTAGGTAGACTTGGGTAGGCAGCAGTTTTTGAAATGATAACGTGACCTTTTTTTTCAATGATTATCCAATAGATATTATATTAACATGTAGGTAGTTCTTACATTCAAAATCAGTTTTCATGCTGCAAAGTGTTATGATTCAGTAACTTCCGTAGTTTGAGCCCGCTTTACAAATTGAACAAAATATGTAGGTATTTATAAATTGCTGCCTATGTGTTATTCTGATTATATCTTAATGTAAAGTTTCATTCAAATCCATTTTGAATTTTTTGAATGAAAGTGTAACCATAATTCATCTATCCATCGTCACAAACTTTCGCTTTCAGTATAGGTAATATTAGGTAGGATAGTATGTTATCATTCGCTCAATAAACGAATTATCAGCAGTGCTACTCGTGTTTAGATACTTATTTAAAGTTCTGTTTAAGATACAAATAAATATTATTATTAAAGTTATTTTGGGGACCCTGTGAGATTACAGATAACAGGATAAAAAATAGTCCACAGAAGTTTTCAGTAAAATAAGTTTGATTTGTTTTTCCATTTAGTCCATAAACAATGAATGCCCAGGGTACGATCTCATTCCACCACCAGACCAGTCTTTTCATAAAGGCTAAAATTTTCACAATGTACATTTCGAACTCTATTATGATCTGTGTCTCTGCTATGAAAGTAGGATCGTCGTGGCTTGAGCATACATCAAACACAGGTCTTAATAGTATATAGACTTAGGGTTGCAACTGTGCCAGTGTCATGTTTCTTGGCTATAGGTATGTATTAAAGGTGTCTGGCAAGGTTTTCCACGATGGTAAATATTTGGCAATAAATAAGTACCTGGGAGGTTACATAAGCTCTTAAAACAATATTATTTCAGTAATACTAATTGTCATTGGAGGACATATTATAAATATAATTGGAGGGCATATTATAAAGATGCATATACAGAGTGACGTTTCAAATACCAGACAAATTTTAAGAAACGATTCGGAATCAGTAACAATATCAATCTGTAAAGTAAATTTAAGAAAAAACACAATTTAATATTTTTATCCCACACAAAATACAAAATGCATGGTTATAACAGCTTAACAAAGTATAAAACTGGTTCCCACCGACCGAAGTCACATTCGGAGTGTGGTGACGTTATGACTCGTACTAGGTACGACATAGCGTGACAACAAGTGAAGCATTTTTGCGGATTGTTTTAAATGGAATGTTTATAAAAGTAAATATTGCAATTTTGCAATAATATTTAAAATGCCTAACCTTTTAAGCCTTCACCCCCAAATTAAAATTTTGCCGGTCCTTTCACAGTAACCCTGTATGAGTGAACATTTTGCAATATGGAAATCATGCACTGTTTCAAACAAAATTACAATTTAAAACATTTTACTAAAATTCAGCAAGTACAAATTCAGAAACACATTTTATAATAATTTAGAATGGGGAATTTTACAAATGGGTTGCCTTAAAAATCCAGGACCTACATTCCTACATTCGTTTCTTTTTTCTTGAAAATATATTAATCAAATATCATAATTGCAATAAGTATTAAGAGAATAAGGAAGTTTTGTACTGGTCTAAACTATAAGACGTATAAAAAAGTTGGGCTGTCTGTTATTTACTGGGGTTGCCAGGTAAAAACAGGAATGTCGATACCAGTTACTTTCAATTGATTGGATAATAGAAAAAATATATATCATCACAACTATTATCACCTTGGTGTAGATCGATGGAGGTTCGGATCTTCTACTGCATAATATGTTGCGCATCTGCTAGAGCAGGGGTGGGCAAACTACGGCCCGCGGGCCGGATCCGGCCCTGGAGAGGTTTTAATCCGGCCCGCCAAGGCTTTTTTTTAGAAAAAATATGAACCTCCTTAAAAAAATTAATGGTCGAAATGTTAAAAGACTATTGAAATTTAACAATTAAGGTACTGAATCGATACTCAAACATATATATTGCGTATTTCATATGTTAAGACTTCATAGATAGATTTTATTTAATAAAGGATTGTAAAATAAAATAAAAATGCCTTATATTATCTTTATACAACGTTTTATAATCGTAATATTTACTGCTATGGTGTGCATGGTATGTGTGTATGGTAGCACAGCACCTCTGTGCTAGAGGGTATGTATAGACTACTTTATAAAAAAACTGCTTATTGTTATGAGTGTACTTTAAAGTTTAAGTAAAGTATATCTGCAAAGAGCCGATTTCAATTTCATGCATACGTCATTATAATAAAAATATTCATTAAATTTAACTCAAAAATCACTTGTCGAATTTTGACCAAACTTATAATGCACCATTTCTTAATATACTTCACGAAAAAAGAACAGAATACATTCATAAGTTGGCGGAATAAGTTCTTTTTAAAACTAATTAAAATATTAGTTTTAGGCTTATGTACTTTAAGTCACGCAAATATTTAGTTTTTTTTGCAGTTGTAAAGCACAGGACCAGCTTGGATTAATGGTGGTTGCCTTACCTATTACTTACAAAACAATAATTAATATGCTCGTCATTATCAGGATCCGGTTACGAGGCTAGCTGGGGTACTTACGTTTTGCCTAGCAATCTTGCCTTAGGCTACCAACGCAGACTTCATCATCTTTGGTAGACGTTAATATTTCTTACCTCAGCAAACCCACATGCTTGTGTTTCAAAATTGTAATAAAACTTATAAGTAGAGTTATGCCCAAAATTTGCAGTAAAAAGGTTGAAATAATAAAAAAAAACAATCGGTTTCGTTAAATAAAAAATGTTTTGAACACAATATTTAATCATTTATTTTCTTAAAACAAACAAAACTTAAAAATAATTAAATAAATATTAAAACTTCAACTGCAGATCTGTAAGTCGAGTATTTAAATACAATACAATCATACTAGGTGGATATTTTAGTTTTCGGAAAATTGATTTAAAACATACTATTTTAAACTTCAAACAATTTCATTTATTTTAAAAAAGCTTTAGCTAAACATTACCTAAATACATATAAATAAATATGACACACCTGTCTGTGAATTCAAAGTAATTGTTTTTTCAAGTACTTTATGTTATTCGCACAATAACTGACACACGATTTTTGCCTGTATATGTAAATCACTAGAACGACTAAACCGATATTATTGGGTTTTTAAATAGATAAGGTAAAGCTAATAGTAGTTAAAAATAAATAAATATTCCTGAACAAGTTACACAAATTGAATCTAACCCCAAAGTAAGCAAATTATATGCTTGTGTTATGGGTGTTAGTCAAAGATTTTAATACGTAGAAATACTTAAATAGATACCAGAATAAATTTGATGAACACCCAGACCCGGAAATGCAGACATCTAAATGTTCCTCACACAAATGTTCCGCGAAGCTCGGGAATCGAACTCGAGCTTCGCGGTTGGTCAGTGTAGTTAGGCATGTACGCTGGCCACTTGACCAACGACGCGACAAAAAAGTAAGTCAAATTATAACACGAGGGATAAATAAATTCCGCTGGGATTTGGATTTTTACGGAAAAAATACTATGCAACGTCGCTGGCACAGCTAGTTTTTAGTTTATATAAATATTTATTTTTAACAGAGGTTTACCATGTCTATGTGACGTCATAATACAAACAATCAACAAAGCTCTACACGCGCTGGTCGTTGATGCTCTATCGGACTCGTAAGAATCCCTAAGTCTGTGCTCTAAGCACGTCATACCGGTGACGCTTTATTTTGAGTGAGATGTGACGTCACACTTTGCTCAAACATCGCCACCGTAATCCCAGTTTCAGTTTTCAGCCCGAAGAAACAAACTCATAAATGTTTCTTAAAGATAAATACAATTTATTTTAAAACGTCACACGTACTATTGTGTAATTATTGTAACTAGCTGACCCGGCAGACGTTTTGCTTTTCTATGATTTTTTTTTCAGATACACCATATCCTGACAATAACTCACATGAAAAAAAGGAAATATCAAAATTAGTCTATCCGTTCGCGCGTGACGCGATGACCAAGGGAAATATGGATTCATTTTTATATAAAAATAAAAGAGCTAATTATATAACTGGATGCGACAAACGAAAAAACCTAGCATCAGTTATTTGTATATTTTTAAACCAGATTTAATCCCAATACATTTTGAATTTGGGCTTTGTGGTTTTAGAAATAATACACACTTCACAACTTATATACTTACTAGCTGCCCGCCCTCGCTTCGCTTCGGTTATTCAAGTTAAGTTAAGGGGGGAATGCAGTAAGCGCGCATGTCTTTGCTACCTACGCTTCAACGATTTTTAATTTTGCGCCCGGAGATTTTAACTTTTTGACAACTCATTAATTGTTAATTTTTTTTCTGATAGTGAAAAAGGCAATTCTGATCTAAATTACACGCATATCGCATCTAACAGATTTATTTGATTAAGGGTTATTACTGTATTGTTAAAAATATGTTCTAAACTAACCCTCCACTTTACTACGCAAAAAACGGTTAATGTGGGTTATTCTTTAAAGATAGACATATACCATCGCTTACTTTTTTTGAGATCTATCGAAGAGGAAAAATCCCACCATACATTGTTTTGTTAAAACTCAAATGTTTTGGCAGAGTTTTCGAGGAAAGCTCCCGATCGGCTTATTTTTAGCCGACATATTGAACTATTATCGTTGTAATATCGTTTGTTTGTACAAAACATAAACTTACTATACACTGAAACCTTCCTCAAGAATTGTTCTATCTATTGTTGAAAACCGAATGAAAATCCGTTCAGTACTTTTCGAGTAAACCGTGAACAGACAGACAGACGCGGCGGGGGACTTTGTTTTATAATATATATTGAAGTGTGTTAATTTGTCTAAGACTTTCGTCTGGACCGACCGTGAAATTTTGTAGACGGGTGCACTATTATATTGCATAGACAGCTTGTAAGAGGCAAAGACAAGCTAAATTATAGGTCATTACCAAAAGGCCACTGGTGGCAGAGTGCCGTGCAGCAACTTGC
>NJDD01001846.1:23330-96986 GCA_002245505.1 Calephelis nemesis | reverse complement strand
CTAGTCAGAATTCACGGTGTTAGTGACAGTAAACCTTTGCTCGCCTTTTACGAGCTGCCTGGCAAGGAACGCAGATGGTCTATTCTACAAAGGAGCCCGGACCAACACGGGGAAAATACTCTTGAGAATAGACTAATTACTTTAATTTAACAAGAGATATTTATTTACTTTTATGTCAAAGCATGTGTTGGCAAAATATGGTTGTCAGATAAATATGTTTGTCAAGATAAACCTGTTAAATAGTTTGTAAGTGAAAGAGTGACAAACATCCTTCCATTCTGACAAAACATTCGCATTCATAATACCTATTAGTAGGAAATTAAGATTAGCAGGTACCTTGATTTGTATTAATTTTGCATCACATACCCTGTTATTATTATTTACATTTATAAACAGCATGGAAAACAAACACACAAGTATAAGAAATTTAAAAAAATGTTTGGATGTAGGTGTAAATTGCTTTGGAGTTGGAAGTCACTATAATATTATAATATATGGAGATAGGTTTTTTTACAATTATGAAACTTGTATACATACCTTTTGAACAATGTGGGCATATATAAGGCTTATCACCATTATGTTTAAACATATGCATAGATAATTGATCCTGGCGAGAGTAGCTTTTTGAACATACATTGCACTTGTATTCTTGTTTGCCTAAATGAATCCTCAAGTGTTTTCTTAAATGTGTCTTTATCGTAAAAACTTTACCACAATGGTCACATTTAAATAACTTATCACCTAAAACATTCCTTTTATGCTTCTTTTGATGAGATATCAATGCTCGTTGTTTTGTAAATGTTAATTGACATTCTGTACACTTAAACAAATTGGGTTCATCTTCAATTTTCACCTCAATTTCCTCCTGTAATTGATTATCAGAACTTTCTACCTTACAATGTTTACTTATATGTTTATCTAAAGATTTCTTTTTATGAAATCCTTTACCGCATAATGAACATGTATGTGTTTCGTGGCTCAACACATGTTTGACAAATTTTTGATGATGTGAATATTCTTCATTGCAAACTTCACATTTGTAAATTTTATTTTTAGATTCATCTTCATTCTTTGGATTCACATTGTCATAAAGGTCACACGGACTAAAGTAATCAAGTCCGTCATTGTTGTCTAATATTTCAAATTCTTCATTCTTTACTGAGTTTGATAGTTGTATTAATTTTTTCAACTCTGCTTGGGAATTTATTGCTTGGCAATAGAAGTTGTACACAACCTCTAGGGTTTTAACACATTCATTGCATAAGTTTTGTGGCAAACCATCATCTGGTGAAATCTAAAAACAATAAAAATATCAATGCTATTTCTGTAAAAGCATTTCACAAAAATAAAATAGAAAAATCAAATGCAACATGAAATCCCTCAACTATTCAACAATAAATATTTCAGAATAATATACACAAAGCTCGGTGGAGTTGTTAAAATCGCGAGATTAGCAACAAATTAGTCTTAAAAAAAAAGGAATAATATAGTCTATAAATAAAAGACTATTTTATAAAATTAAAAAAACTATTGATAATCATGATAGCGAACTGCATTTACAAATTAGGACAATAATAAACAGACCAGTAGACTATCTCAATTATTTTTGATAATCGTTATCACAATGTGATAGAATATGTTGAATTTTGAAACAGCTTCTAACATACATATTCAGCAAATAACTAAATTTTATTTCACAGTTCTCCTGACTGTAAGAGACAAGGCTTATTAAAGCGTTACTTAAATGTTACAGGCAACTTACATAACCTAATACACATATGTGTAATTTCTATACAAATCCAAAATTTCATATTATATACAAAATGTTATATAGAGATAAGTACATTGCTAAAGACTTACCTATTCTATTACTTTAATGTGATATTGTGATATGTGATAGTATTTTGGTCAAGACAGTAGGGTAGCTGATAGAATTGCACAATTGGCTTGACACCCCTTGACACAGGACAGCAAGGCCCTTATAACATCTATGGTGTCTATAAGGCAAAGTAGCCTCTTAACATCAGGAGAGCCATGCTTTTTTGTTGTATTAGCACAAAAAAAATATACATATCGAAGCTTTTGAACAATAGGCCTGGAAATGGTGTCACAATCATGAAATTGGAAATAATAAATTTGTGAAAAAGGTCTCCGCTATATCTTTTGCGAATTAAAACAAGAAACTCACCTCTAGAGATGTAGTGCTTACAAGCACGTCAACTAATTTGAGAGAAGAATTATTCTCAATCTTTAATGGTCCAAATAAATTCAGCAAAGATACATTACTTTTCATGCAAGTTCTGCATGTTAATGTAATATCAAGCATTGTAGATGTCAATTTTACAACATTTTTCGTATATTATAATCCCAATATATCTATAATTTTACAAACGAACTATTCAAAGCAAAATCAGCATGCAATTAACAAGCATGAAGCAATTCTCATATACGGTATTTAATTAACTTGGTTTGTTTACAAATTCCTTATTACAACAAAATACATTTTTCGGATCACGGACGGATGACGGATTATTTGACATTGACAATTAAACTGATAACAGCAGTTATGGCGATAGCACTTGTCCTCTAACAGTCCCAACTACCGAGGTAAAAAAGAGACCTCCGAATTTTTTGAACCTGAAATTTGTTGTCTGAATTTGTTGAAATAACTCATTTTGTTTGTGTTCAAAACAAAAATTTTCCATCCCTAATGTTCAACCTTTATAAATCACCCCTTATTTCGAAAAAAAAACTGAAAAACATTATTTACCTATAGACATTAGACTTATATCATTTTATGATGACTTATTTATTGTGAATGGATATTTTTTTATTTGCACTTACTTGAATTTTTTTTCATACGTTTCAACCTGTGAATCATCCCCTATTTCAAAAAAAAAAGAAATAAAATGCTTGCAGGCGTACTTCTATAATTTTTTGGCTTATTTATTTACATATATATACACACACAAACGAACATACAAAACGACCCCTTCACAAAAAACCGGATGAAGCCAGCTGCACGGTGTTTTCCTTCTTATTTTCCGATGTATACTTTCACTTACAACCCAAAAACTACCTTGCTCTGAAATTAAAAAAAATATTTTGTTTTTTGGCCGTATCTCGATAAATTGTCAAGCTATTTAATGGATCAAAACGTAGTTTTAAAGGGAATTTTCTAAGCTGTAAACATGTTAAAGTTTTACATTTTTTGAGCCTTTTATTTTTAAAAGGGCAAAGTTTAAAGCGTTCTAAAATGGCATCAGTCATATGTTAGGGCAAGCTTTGGAAGGTCATATCTCAGTTATTTTACTAGCTAAACAAAAATTAAGAAAACAAAATGTTTGTTAAAGTAAAATCTAACTTTTACTCCCTACTAATTTTGACGTATACCCTATAGTTTTTCCAAAATATTGAAACAAGAAAAAAAATCAAACAGTTCCTTACTTATTTTCTTACTTATTGCCAAGGGTGAAATTGAGTTCTTTTTCTACAAAAAAATATAGATCGATTTTATTTCGGCATTAATTCTCTTAGTTTTCATGCTAAAGAGTTCTATCAAACCTTATTTTGAAGCATTTTAAAAATACTTTGAATATACATATGATATATTCAAATAATGTATTCTACATTCAATAAATCATTACTCGGTTTGTATTAGGTCTACAATCAATTAAAAGGCACCAATCTCTTTATTTTTTTATAAACTTCATTTTTGGTTCTTGCATTTTTATTGATAAAATGAACAGTTTTTGAGTTATTCATAAATAAACTATTAAAAACGTGATTTTTTTCAGGAAAAATGCCAATTTTCAATTTCGTATAACTCGAAAACTATTGAGTTTTTAAAGAAAATGTTGTGCACAATTTTTCTTAAAATTTGTTCCTCTATCGATTTTCGTGGTTATTTCCCACCAAAAAAATCACCTCCTAGTTGGGGTGGAACTCACCCCCAGGCAAAAAGCATACCTCGGGATCTGGTGGATTTTGCTTTTTGAGGTTTCCCCTACATGCTGTCAAAATTTCATGGAAATATGCAGGTTCAAAAAATTTGGAGATGAAAACCTTGGTAGCTTGGATTATAAGTACAATAAATGGTTTCGAGTTTTGGCGCCATCGTGAATGAAGATGGTCGTATTTTTTCATAATTATTGGATTTCCTGTTTATATTGAGTGAAATTAGTTAATTTTGGTGGGAATTAGTTTAGTTTTGTTCAGTGGACGTGCAAAAATGAAATAATCGTGAAGAAATTAGTGTATCGTGAATTTACTCGCTGTCGCCAAATATCCCAAAGTGAGCATGTGTAAAGTGACCATCGCTTTACTCAAGTAAATAATGACTAATGACTGTATAAGAATAATTAATACGGAAGACATGTGACTAATGACGAAATAATTAATACGAAAGGCGTGGCAACATGGCCTAAAGGTCTTAGCCGGCCCCAGAAAGGGGCAAATTAAAATAAAAAAATATGATTTCTAGATACCTATTATCTATGGGTTGCCTATGGGCATTTTCACTAAAAAGTGGGTCCCTCAATTTTACGGGCATACGTTGAAGCAATTCATTCAAAATTATTCCCTAACCATTCCAAAATATCAAAAATGCACAACGTGCATTGCACAACGTGTGCTATTCAAGTTTTCACTTCTGCCGGCACTCCCTGAGTGCAACCCGTCTTTTTTTATTTTGCCTTTGTCATTTATAGGTCGGTTAGCCTATAGAAATAGGAATATATTTATATAGAAGTTACAAAGCATAAAAATCTCACGTACTTTCATTCAAAAAAGTATCGAGAATGGATTATTTCGTTTAGGGTACCGAATTCCATGCTTTCGTTTTTTTTTATTTTGAATAAATCGGTTTAACAGTTTTCCATTTTGCGCAGAGTTTGAGTTGTATCTGTTATTTATATTAAATACAATGCTGTTTTAGTTATATTATATTTATTGTGTACTGCGAATTTTATGTAGACAAAAACATCGAACAAACATTTTGTTCTAAGTTTTTATCGCCAATGTTACAGAAGGATTACGGAGAACCAACTTTATCTAAAACTCGTACTTATGAGCTGTACAAAGAGTTTAAAAGCGGTCGAGATGCGATGGAAGATTTGTTTCGCTCTAGGAGGCCGCTGACGTCTGCAACTGAAGTTAACTACGAAGCAGAGGCTTAAAATCGTCATTCAACTTTGAGAGTTATAGCTACCGAAATTTCTGTATTTCATGAGTTGACGGGTATCATTTTACCTAATAGCAGCTTGGCTAGTCCCAAAAGACCCGATTTTTCACTAGTCTGAAGTTAGCTGAAATTTGAAAGTAAAAATATTCAACATGTCATTTTGATTCGAATAAAAACGTAATTAGAAATAAAGAAAAGGAAACCAGATTTTAATTAAATGAACTAAATATGCTTGTAAGTATATTTTCTTTTTGACTTACCACTCAAAATTTATACTCAAAAAACATTTTCACCTCGAGATTCTGATAATTTAAATTATCTCAGGAATATTTCGGAGTATGCATTTCTTGATTGCATTATTATCTACTGGTGCCTATCTTTATTTTTTCGATTTTCGAAAAAAAAAATTACTTGTCATATCTCTTAAAAAAAAAACGAAAATTTTTAAAAATGAAAAAAGGCGTTTGTTTCAAAGAGTATATAAATACTACGTAATAAGAGGCGGGACTTCCATAGATACATAGCAAACCCAAATTTGTATAAAGTTTACTTGAAAAATTATAACCCGTACAATTTGAAAGTAAGTCTAAAGGCATTCAGATTCTATGGCAACTAGTGCCATATGATTTGGGCGAATAAAAATCATAGCAAACTTATTTTTCTTATTTTTTTATATGAAAGTTGCGCCAAACTGGTTTGTTTAATTTTTAATTATCTAATGGCGCCTATGTTTATTTTTTTAAAATTTTAGATTTTTTTAAAAATAATTAATTAAATTAATTTTTCATATTTTTTACATTGTCATATGAACTTAAAAAATAATTTTATTAACAAAAACTAAAATGACATGCTTTCCTGTTATATTTATCAAAATGTGATCCATTTTATTTCTTCTGGATTTTTAATCAGTTTATTAATATGACAAGTTAATCATAAAATTAATAAAAATGAAATTATTTAAAAAAAATGAATAATTTAATTTGTTTTTATATTTTTCTTTATTTTCTACAAACAATACATTAACTTCTTCGGTATATCTTCAAATAAACATGAATTACACACAGACATTTTAGTAAATTTTTAAATGTTTTTATTCATATTTGTGCGCTTGGAAGAAATTAACTAGTTATTAACTCAAATAAAGTATGTTTAATGTCAATGTGATAAATAAATCTTTATAACGTAGTATTTCGTAAATTGATAAATAATGATTTATTATTATGTATTTGTGTCAGGTTTTTATTCGAATCAAAATGACATGTTGAATATTTTTACTTTCAAATTTCAGCTAACTTCAGACTAGTGATTTTTCAGCTTAATGTTTATTGATCATTGAATCACAAAACTCGTTTCCGAAATATTCAAAATCTTTTTTAATTTATTGATACTGATTTTATTTTGGGAAATACTTAATCAATAATAAATTCTAGTTTGTGTACAACATTTACATACATGTGACGTTAACACTTCTTTGCTCAACATAGTCAAAATGAGAAAGTAAACTTTTTGACTCGTATACTGCCAAAGATGTCGTAAACATTGTAAACAAACTCTGATCTAAACAGTTTTCTACACTTTTTTTCGGAAAATTCCTATAAAATCAATCTAGGCAAATAAAAACACAAGATGTTACAAAAGAAGAAGAAGGCGTTACTCAAAGAGAATATAATCACTACGTGCGTTACTTTGCAGAAATCCATACTTAAATCCAAAATTATGTAATTTGCAATTTTCCGTCCAAAAATGTATACGTATTATAGTGAGAGAAAACAGGAAATAACAGTGAGCTATGAATGAATTGGACGTACCGGAAGGGTAACCTGATGCAAATTAAACTTGATTAATAAGAAAAACTAACGCCCATGCAAATAAAAAAAATCTGTGACTTTTTGTGAAAGGAATTTTAGTTATAGCAACGGTCAATCTAGTAAGTAAGAAAAAAAGTAAGTATCTTCACGTCTATATATCCCCGAATTGGCACAATCAGGGTATCTACGACTAGCCGAAGTCACTAAGTCCCACAATTGGTGTCCGACCGGGTATTGAACCCAGGAAATCATGCAGCCATGTCTAACACCTAGACCGCTAGTCCACAGAGGCGATAAGTCGTTCTAATATTGTTACATAAATGCGTCATGTCATGCTAATATTGTGGAATATTCATTCCGTAGATTGGCTGTTATGAGTAAATCTAAGTCGAGTAAATCTAATCGAGAATATCTAAACTAAAGCGTAACGAATCATATACATAACTATGTAGACATCCAATTGATTGTAATTACATTAATTTTTGAAAATTATGTGCGATGTGCAATCAATTATTTTAGTCTTCGGTCATTATAGTCAACTAATTAGAATGATTATTTAGCAAATGTAATAAATGTGGCCATTACAACAATGAAGAAGATAATGTGAATTAAGACGTTACACTTGACAGTATTGTCATTTGTGACTTATTATGTCAAGACTCAAGGGAATAAAAATATAAATAAAGACAACGACGAGACACCAATTCACAAAAAAGATAGATAAAAATAGTTTGATAATTTAGTTCAGTGTTTTAAGCGCTTTATAAGTGTTAAGATATGGACGATCTTGTGTTTATCGGTGACTGGATTAAAGATAGAGTACTCGGGTCCGGTAGTTTCGGAACAGTCGTTCTTTGGAGACATAAAAACAATGAGCAAAAACTGGCTATCAAGACATGTAAATGGGGCGATGAGCTCACAGCTAAACATAGAGAAAGATGGACGAAAGAAGTTGAAATGTTACAAAACTGCAATCATCCTAATATCGTAGGTACAAAGGAATTACCACCTGAATTTATTAGTGGTTTATCTCGCGCTAATCCTTCGAGATTACCTATTTTATGCATGGAATATTGTAGCGGCGGAGACTTACGTCAAGTGTTAAACAAACCAGATACATGTGGAGGCTTAAAAGAGCCACAAGTTCGGAAAATCCTTAATGATATTGGTAATGCTATGCGCTTCTTACACAGCAATAAAATAACACATCGCGATCTCAAGCCAGAGAATATTGTTTTGCATGTAATCGATCCTAAATCAGATTCAAGTCATTTGTCTACCCAATACAAAATAATTGATCTTGGATATGCGAAAGAGATTGACTCAAATTCCATTTGTGCTAGTTTTGTTGGCACTTTACAATACCTAGCACCTGAACTTTTCTATAGTAAAACTTATAGTAATTCTGTGGATTTTTGGTCATTTGGATTGCTTGCTTTTGAAATTATTTGTGGTATTAGACCTTTTCTCCCATTCAAAGTCCCTGTAGAATGGATGCCATTGGTCAAGAAAAAAGGCCATGATATCATTTGTGTGTATGAAACTTTTCATTCCGATGTTGAATATTCAAATGTAGTTTTTCCTGAAAATCACATATCAAAACCATTCAAAAGAATGATAGAAGAGTGGCTTAGAGTAGCTTTAGAATGGGATCCTAAGCTAAGAGGTAGATATGCATCTTCCAAAGTTACATTTGATATTCCCTCTGATGTAAAACCCCCAAGTCCATCTAGCAATATTGTCATATTCAGTCTTCTAGAAAACATTCTATCTAAAAAAATAATCAAAATTTTTTCTGTGTCTTCAATGTCTCAACTAGCGTATGAAATTGAGGAAAACACTACAATATACACTTTAAAAACTTGGATACATAAGGATACTAACATTGTTATTGAGGAACAAATTTTAATAGCCCAGTTAACTCACAGTACTGTGGATAATAATGATCTTGTATCCAAATACTGGACAGAAAGTAACACTACAATGCTTTATTTATATAATCAAAGGAAAATTATAGAGAATAGTATAGCACCTATTGTTCCAAAATCAGTTCAAAGATGTTTGGAACATCATAAAGCTATGTACACATACAAAAATAGTCAAACATTGTATAGAAATGCATTTTATTTTGTAGTTGCCCAAATGGATTTATATGATGGATTGATCAATGGAATTTTTGTTAGAGCAGAGTCTTTAAAATTAGAGAGTAAATTATTACTTGTGAAACATAACACAGTGGATAAAAGTATTGGGAAAGTTCTTGCTAAAGTGGAGACAATTTCTAAAATTATTGAAATGGGCAAAAGACATGTGGAAAAATTGAGAGACAGTGATGTGGGAACTAATTTCTTAGGTGGATTCACTAAAATTTTCAAAGATTACAATGATGTGACTGAAAAAACTGAAAAACTTCAAACTGCTTGGACTCAACTTTCAACCAGATTACAGTCTGCAGCGAGACGGAGCAATGATGGAATTTCAGGTGATCTCAATAATTTTGTCACCAAATATAACTACCAAGGCATATTTGCAAATGCATATAAAGTTTTTATATCTCATAGAAAAACCGATTTCTATAATGAAAACAGAGAAACAGAAAAACAATGTCCTGAAATGGTAAAAGTTTGTTATGACACTCTAAAACTTCGTAATAAGATCTTACAAGATATACAAAATCAGCAGTTTATATTGAAACTTTCAGATTTGAGCCTAGAATTTTCTAAGATATCTGAAATTATAGCTAATGCAAGTTCAACTACAGAGAAATTGAACAATGATTTAGGTGTTTTGTCTGATGAGATGTCTCAATGTGTTTGGTCTACTATAAGCATCATCATTAATGATGCTGACACATTAGCTGACTTACCCTACAGTGTGGTTTCTTTCCAAAAGAAAGATTTAAATATAGAAGAACCAAAAGCTACTAATACACAAACTATTGTAAACAATGAATCAGTTAAAGCTCTTGTAACTGAGAGTTTAATGCTACGGCAGATGCAATCTGAGCTATGTGAAAAACTTAGAGCACAGAAAGAACTACTTAATAAATCAATGTTAGATTACAGCTATATGAATGGTGGAAATTAACATGTTTAGTGTACTCTACAACTTTTAAAATATTGTTAGAGGTAGATGTGCCTTATTAGTGCTATTAAGAGTAATAATCTTCTGAAATTTTATAGTACCGTAATTTCAAAGGGCATTTATTAATCAAATTAGTTAAAATTTGCAGAACATAAATGATTATATGTTCAAAAAATAAAAATAATCTGTTTAAATTAAATTAAAGAAGAATAAAGTAACAAGTTTATAACAGAGATGTCTGGAGTCAGACTTGACATTGGAGGTCCCGGGTGCAACCCCCCCGGGCAATAAAAAAATTGAGAAAATGCATTTTAATATTTTCAATAAAAAATAAATAATGTTGCATGGGATTGGACATGTGCCCAGTTGACGATTGGCTTGCCACCTATCACATTGTGGGGTACTTAGTGACTTCAGCTAAAGCCCTGGTTGTGCCTCTCTGCCTATCTCTTAAGGGACATGAGCGTGACGATTTTACAGAGAGAAAGGTTGATGACAGAAAAAGTTTCTTAAAATGTGTATTTGAAGTAAGGACTGCAATGTTTTGCTAACACATATTGAAAATTTAAGTGATGTTTGTCATTTTTATTTTATCACTAAATTACGTAGAAAAGATAAAACTTGTTATTATGTCTGTAACTTAGATAATGAATACCTAAATTTTAAATCTAGGATACAATTATTATTTACTTTCCATATCAATCCATATTGATATATTATGTACCTATTTATTTTGTTATGCATTATCTAGGTTTGGTAATGAACAGACAGTTTCTATATAACTTTGTTATTGTTAGAATATCCTTTGATTAGAATTAAGTTTACCCTCGACATTTCAATGTTTTTTTTTTTATATTTCTATTATTTTAAATAGTACACAAGAAAATGTTATTTTTATTGTAATATACCTACTAAGTTTAAAGACAAAACATAATGCTTTAAAAGTTTTATATTATGATCTTTATAATATGTTATTGTAAGTTACATTAAATGTGTTTTAAAAATGTAAATATTTATCTATTTACATCAGATCACAAGCTATAGATATGTTATTTTTTTTTTGATAAGACAGAAACTAAGCACTCTGCTTTCCTGAGAGTAAGAGGCAACAGTGGCCTATTAGCACCATAGTTGGTATAGGTCCGTTGCTCCGCTGTAGTCTGGATGTCAGACTTATTTGTATAAGTAAACGCGTACCTTACCCTCGAGACCGGAACAGTCATAATGGCGGCAGAAACAGGTAAGGCAGTGCATCCATATACAAACAAATTGCTGCACAACACTATTACTACTAGGTACTAGTAGTAAAGTATTAATACTACTAGTGAAGTTGTTTTAAATGTCTTATTATTTTGTGTCTTATTATTTTGTGTTACCTAGTCATACCAATTTTTAATCCCCAACAGAGAAAAAATAAGTAAACATTTAATAAAACAGTAATAAAATCAAATCTGTACATGTAATGTGTCTTTAAAAATGATGAGTGCTTCTTATTGTATACAGGGATGTAGCAGGACTCAAAATGACAGTTATTAAATTTTTTATCTATGTGTTCGTTCACTTTTCATGAAAAAATCTGAATGGAATTTTTTAATCACAGAAATAAAGGTGCCCGCACTATTCACAGTGGGGACCAAACTGGGATTGAATTATTAGACATATGTAAAGGTATTTAAGTAAAACTTTAATTGTGTGAATATACATGTAGTCGTGGGACATAATACATATCTACATTAAATTGTTTATTTTTTTGACTCCATTTCTTACTTTGACAACTTCAAGATATCTTTTAACCTTATTTTTGTAAGTTATTGCAAATGAAAAATACCTAAAATCTAAACTTACTGAAGTTTAAAATGTGACCAACAAGTTGGATTTGCCCACATTTTTTGTAATAGAGAATATTTTTTGCTAATGTTAAAGTATTTTTTTGAATTTATTAAATTTTTTTTCAAAATATGGGTTTTTTACTGTTTGTCCACGTGTATGTACATCCATACAATGCAAATACTGCCGATGCTGATGCGGACAGTGAAGTAGGTATATATATTTTAAAAAAATGTGAAAGAAGCTGCGAGCTTAAAATCAGACAAAATTACTCGTACTCACAATAATCTTTTTTTTCTAAGCAGGCGACCCGGCGAACTTCGTTCACTTGGTACTCGGTATTCTCTGCCTACTGTTCTGGGACACTAGGCGTGAAGATATGTATGTAAGTATATTATGTACGTTCAAATGTTTCCCTACAAAACAGATTTCAAGTTATTTGGTCTAATTATACTGATTGTAATTTCTATAACGAGAAAAAAATACTTGAATTTTTCTAAAGCACATAGGTACTGCAAAACAAAACAAAAAAAATTTCGTCACGTACTACGTCGCTATTAATAATTCTTTTTCAAAAGATGGCTAACGATTTTGAGATGCGATTGAGGCATTCCTATATTTTATCAACATCCTACTATAAGTTTTGAGTAACTTGTATTGCATACACTAATGCATAAGTAGGTAGGTATAACTCAAACATCACCAGTCAAATCATAACAAAATTAAAATAGGACCACCTCGCAATCATGAAGTACCTTTCTAAAAGTAATCATCATGATCGGTTCGTTTTTAACCGCAAAGAGTATATAAATACCTACTACGTAATCATTAACCGAGTGATGCCATAAAAAAATTCAATTGATTTCCACCTCTTTTTGTAGTCGGTTAAAACGACTGAACGAAAGAGGTGTTTTGATGCCACTTTCAGGGTTTTGCATACATTCTTCCTAAACTGTTTTTTTTAATATTTGCACTTAAGCGATTAGTACCTACCAACCTACTAACCTGCCTATTATCTATTAGCAACTAGGTACCTAATAAAAAGATAACATCTAATTTTTAGGTTCGCAACTAGGCTTGCCAACTTCTGATTAATATATATTAAGAAAATTATGAATTAGATACTTTTAAATCAGTATTTTCTATTATTTACCACTTTTGATTGTAGGGGAGCGTCGCAACTAGGTATATGTTTATCTATTTCATGTAAGTACGGTACTTTAGTACGAGACAAACGTATGATCATTGCGACAAAAAACTTCCGTGTGCGCTACCTTTGAGGGTATCAGAAAAGGGATGATCCGCATAAAGCGAGATGATTGACAACCTTATTCGCAACGCACCATTATTAAAGACCGTTTTTTTTATTTTTTCATCACGAAATACATGTGCTTGATTTTCATCAATCCTACTGACATTTCCATTTTAAATTATAGGTATGCATACCAAAGTAAACAAGCTCATTACAAAAACTTTGCTCAAAACTAAATAAGTATACTTTTGAAGAGCTAATATAGCCGCTGTTACCTGTCTACATTTTGTGCCTATTGGTCTGAGCCTCTACCATGAGTTTGTATAGATTACGTACGGTAAGTTACGTGTCGAAATCTATGACAATTTTGGTCTAAAAATGTGTTTCTCTTAGTTACCACTAGAGGCGCTGTTTAAAGTTTTCATACATATAATTGACAGTGACGGTAGCGAGTGTAGTAAACTTGACAAGCCGTAAACTCATGGTAAGGGCCCTGGTATTGGCGTTGACTACATGAGGTCTCGTGTTCGATTCCCAGAATAGGCAACTCAAAATGTGTTATTTAGTTTTTCTAATACAAACAGCTTTGTCCGGGATTAAACAAGTGCCCGGTTTGCAACAGGTAAATAACCTATTACACTCAGGTACCTACTAAGTATACCCAAAGCACCCACGAATAGCCGAAGGTTCTTACCCGTTACAAACGCAAAGATACATACTTACCTAATGTAGGTTCGTTTATTAATCCATACTAATATTATAAATGCGAAAATAACTCTGTCTGTCTGTCTGTTACCTTTTCATGCCTAAACCACCCAACCGATTTTGCTGAAATTCGGTATGTAGATAGTTTGCATTCATGAGAAGGACATAGGCATATTATTTTTTGGAAATTCAACCCCTAAAAGGGTGTAAAGGGGTGAGTTAGTATGAGAAAAATATTTTTATTGCACATTTTTGCATGAAGCTTTGAATTAATGCTTTTTAGTACAAATGAAACACGTATTTCAGGGTTTTTCGAAATTCACTCCCATTGGAAGTTAAAGGGGGTATCTAAGTTTGTATGGGAAATTTAATTCTATTGAAATACTTTGCGTGACACTGAAATAATAGGGTGAACGGGGGTGGCACAATTTGCGTAGGAAAAATATTTAACAGTAATTTTTACCATAAGTCCATAACAATGAACCACGTACATCAGTTTATCATTAACGAAAAACACACAAAGCAATTATGATATACATAGTTTTGGTTAAAAATCCCTACTTCCCTACTAATATTATAAATGCGAAAGTCTGTCTGACTTTTTGTTACGCTGTCTGTTTGTTACGCTTTCACGCTTAAACCAGTAAACCTCTTTGCGTAAAGTAAAAAAAACCTTTAAAAGTAAACAGTAAATGTTTATTTGTTTTTTTGTTGTTGCCCGGACCGGAAATAGAACCCAAGATCTCAAGAAGGGGGTGCCATTGGGGGTTAAAGGGGTGGAAAAGTTTGTATGAGAAAAATATTATTATTGCACATTTTTGCATGAAACTTTGAATTAATGCTTTTTAATACAAATGATGAAAAACGTATATCAGAGTTTTTCGAAATTCACCCACATTGGGGGGTTAAAGGGGGTGGCTAAGTTCGTCTGGAAAATTTAATTCTATTAATATATAATAGAAATAATGCTTTGCAATACAAATTACGAGATACACATCTAAGCGTTTTTTGAAAATCGACTCCTATGGGGGTTAACGGGGGTGGTAAAATTTGCGTAGGAAAAATATTTAACAGTAATTTTTACCATAAGTCCATAACAATGAACCACATACTAACATTAGTTTATCATTATCGAAAAACACACAAAGAAATTATGAAACACATACCTAGCAAAATAGCAAATATTAATATCATAATCATAGCAAAATTGGTTAAAAATACCTACTAACATTATAAATACGAAAGTAACTCTGTCTGTCTGTCTGTTACGCTTTCACAACTAAACCAGTGAACCGATTTTGATGAAATTTGGTACAGAAATAGAATAGACCCTAAGGAACAACATAGGCTACTTTTTATTGCAAAAAATAGGGGAGAATGTGTAAAAAGAGGGGATGAATGTTCATATGGAAATTCGTAATTTTTAAAGCTGTAACAGCGAAAATTTTTATTTAGACACTTTATGATAAATGAAAGAACATAGGCTAATTTTTATAGCAAAAAATGGGGGAGAATGAGTCAAAAGAGGGGATGACTGTTCATATGTATATTCGTCATTTTTAAAGCTGTAACAGTAAAACTTTGTATTTAGACACTTTATGATGAACGAAAGAACATAGGCTACTTTTTATTACTAAAAATGAGGGAGAATGGGTAAAAAGAGGTGATGAATGTTCGTATGGAAAATCGTTTTTTTTGTTTGAAAGGGTATATTTCAGAGGTGGTCTCATGGTCAGTAGGTCAGGATCTGATGATAAAATCCTGGGTAAAAACGAGGGAAACTCTAAAAAAATGTTGGCAAGAATAGTGTTTTTGTGGATTATGATCACTTGCTAGCATTCGACAATGGTCACTCCATACACAGACTCAACAGACTTGCGGAATAGGCTGACCGTTAAGTATTTTGAGGGACTTGGAGATATTAACACAGACGCAAGGGAGAAGATCAGCTAGCGCTCAGCGTCAAGCTCAAAGTAGAATCATTTTCAGAAGGTTTAATAGGAATGTTTTTGTTAATGCAGGATTCTATTATGACCACACGTTGTAATGTGGTATACTGTAGTATAAAAATACTCCTTCGATTTTAATTGGCATTGTGATCCCTTAAAATTCAAAGATGAAACGCAGAGTTGTGCTAATGGTAAGTTATTATTACTTAGCTTGGTGAACCAGCTGAGCTGCTAAAGTCTCCGTTATTGTGCAATTCTAATGAATCTCGAAGATTTTTAAGCAATATGCGCAAAAGCAATAATTGTTTTCAAATGACGTCGTTTAGAGTAGGTAGGTAGACACACACACATTATGCTAGGACATTTTTCTGTGCAAGGTCAAATTTATCGCAGAATCTGTTCAAACTCATATTAAAAAGCTGAAGAGTTTAATTTTGTTGCTACAATTTCTAAATACGTGAGTTTCTGAAGATATCCCCGAAGGGTTAGTTCGACCTAAGAGTGCAACCAGAGCGCTCACGACTAGCTCAAGACATTAAATCCAATTTGGTAGATGACAATTTCTAAATGTGAGTTTCTGAAGATATCCCTGAAGTTCTGCCTAACTGCACAACCAGAGCGCTCACGACTAGCCGAAGACATTAAGTCCAATTTGGTAGATGACAATCCTGTAGCCAACCGGGCACTTATCCAATCCCGGGCATGTGGCAACGTTACTATTAGGTAGAAAATTAAAGCTTCACAATTTCTATATGTGTTTTTTTGTTGCCCGGACCGGAGATCAAACCCAAGATTAAAAAAGTCATTCCGAAGACGCACGGTTAGACCTCAGAGACGACATGTATATTTCTAAAATTTCGAAAAAAAATCTGTTAGAGGTTTCCATAACTTGCTATACAGTTTAATTTCACAGGATTTGCCGAAGTGCAGATAAAACTGTGGAAACAATAACGTATTCCTACTATTTATCTGAGGTGAAATTAGAAAAGAGAAAGTGTATGTTCAATTTTGACGGCAAAATTGCTAACTTGATTTTAACATTAAAAAACAATATATGAAACTTTGGATAGCGATATACCTAGGCTACATTTTATCTTAAAATTTTAACGAGCAGTGTTGGAGAGCTAAATATCAAATTAGTAGACTACGCGGGCGAAGCCGCGGGTAACAGCTATTTCTTACTATAATTTCCTTTATTTAATACCTAAGGCCATATTTTCACTACTTTGTAGATTCTAATGTCACATGTGTGAATAAAGTATATGTAAGCTATGAAGCAAACCCGGCAAATTTCGTACCACCATACTTTGTTGATACACCGACAGCAGTGCTACGTATCGGGTTCAAAGCTATTTTTAAATCTTTTAAATAATAACACGAAATTTGAACCAAATCGAGATAGCGATTTAGGAGTTAGATGAAAAATACGTAGACACAGTAGAATTTGATAAGAAGGTATAAGTATAATAAGATGATTCAGAAGAGATAAGTATATCTAACCAGTATTTAAAAACAAAGCAAATTAACAACTTTATTCCAAAATCAAAGCTTACTTAGAGAAGGCCTCGTGATTAAGATATAAAACAACCAGTGAACTCTTCGAGCCAACATTGGAATTGGGTTATAACTTTTTGCAACTTTTTTATATCTGCGGGTGTTTCGAGATACTCGGGAGGGGCAAATCTTGGTTCTGGGATGCCACTTACTTGCAACCAAATAGTAAAAACTGCATCAGCGCAATTTGCTACTGAACGACGACAAAGCCTTGCTGAAGTCATACACACTGCTACCAGGGCATTCATACCACTAACAGTAACAGTTTTTGGTCTCTCTTTCCGAGCCGCCAAAAAATAACTCCTTAGCAATCTCTCAGCTTCTAAATCTATTGTCACTTTGATGCCTGCTGTTATATCTACATAATGTTTAACATCTTGTAAAGCTTGTAATTCTTCTTCTCCAATTGTTTTTGGCTCTAATGCTTGTTGTAAGACGAAATCAGATAGTTCATCATTAAAATCGTCATAATCACCTCTACAAGTATTTCCAAAAACACTGCTTACGTTGCAAAAATCAATCTTCTTAAAATCTTTGCCGTGTGCCCAAACAGCGCATTTGAGAGGTGTTTTGCTACTGTTAACTGATATCTCATTAGCCTCTATTGCAGATAGAATAGAATGGTGCTGTTTTTGGCTATACACGTAAAATGGTAGAGGCATAAGGCATACTCCTCCCGAAGCGGCTAACAATGCAGTAAATGTTGACGTATTCGATGTTCCTAAAGCTCCTTGCCTTTCAGCCAGTTGTGAAGCGCTTTCCATTAACTTTCCTATATATCCTGTATCATAACCAGATGCTAAAACGTGCACTATATTCGAACCGAGTAATACATGGGATTTCACGCTAGAAACACTTAGCAGCAAATTTATTTTTACGTTCATAAAACAATGTAAAGGACAAATATTAGATCCTATTGTAGATGCCAGGCAGTATATGAATTTCCATGGAACACCTTTACATGCAGAAAATAAATCTTTTATGTCTGTGGGAACCGGAAAAGTTATTGTTGGACTTAGTCTGATTATTTCTTCTAGATACCAGACTTCAACGGATTTTTTTAAAAAAGTAGCGTGAATTGAATATGTTACACCTAATTTTAATACATTTATAAGATCATCAAAGATTGGAAACTTTTTACAATGAAGTTCATTCTTAAATTTAAATGTTACTGTTACTTGTTCCCCACACCTCCTGAAGCCGCTGTTTTCAAAAAGTACGCTTCTGCAAACGTAGCATTTTGGAGGTGTTTTTGGTATGTACTGTAAAATAACTTCGTTTCCTTCACATTGTTCTGGGCAAGACCAAACAGAATGATAAACGTAACTTGACGTTTTAGAAATATCTATCAACAGTCCTTTACATACGACAATGCCGCTATATTTACGTAGTTTAGAGATATTTAAGAAACTAGGAACATTTCTTAGTCTTATTATAACCGCCACTTGATCTCTTTTTATGTGTTCAATAAAACTATTATCTATAGATTTTAGGCATGCGAAAAGTATTTCATTTGCTTTTTGTTGCCAATTTAGTGGTTCGCGTAATAAAAATATACCGATTTCGGGGGAAAAGTCGAGCAAGTCCATGACGTCAATTTTTAAATAATATCGTAGCGGCGGAAATTTACATACAATTTCTTCATCAAATTCATTTAAAGATGTTTCACAGAATTTCTTCATGTCTTCCAGTATACGCCTTTTGTCCAAGTATAGCAACAACTTTATTTGGGTTATCATAGTGTTTGCTTTTTAGAAGGATTATTTTATCATTAGCACTTCTTGCCTTCTGATTTCTACGAAACAGCTACATACTAAATACTAGATACCAATGAAAGATATTTTTTGGTTCCAAAAAACGAATAAGAAATTGGCGCGAAAGTTTTTTTTTTACAACGATATAAGTTTAGGTTTTATACCACACAGGCTTTGGTCTATTTTTCGTTTCGGTAACATTTAAAAAAATCGGTTGATAATCAATGTTTTAACTACAATATCTTGAAGCACACATGAAACTTAGTAAAAAAAATATGTTTGCTAAGTTTTTTTTATCTAGCTCTCAAAGATGATGAGAACTAACGAGTTTTAAGAGTTCTTATTTTAAATTATTAGACCTCAGATTTTGGTTGTGCCATTGTTAAGCAAGGATAGTTCACTTGTTTACACTAGTGAGTAGTGACATAAAACTGCGTGCTAGATGCACACTATTATCAATAGATATTCCATTTAGTAGGAGGGGTGAAGATATTTATTTGCTAACATTAATACAGCTCTCACCCACACCCACAACAAGCCTTTACCGGTAGTATAAACCTACGCATGTTTGTTAACTATGATCACATCCAAGGCCGAAGATAATTAGCCCAAAGTCTTCGTTTAAACGGAAATGCCGAAACCAATATGCAAATACCATCTCGAGATATTACCATGCCCACTACCTCGTTGTTCATTCATTGTAACCAGGTATACTTCTGTAGTCAAGTGTTAAACTCAGTTCAACTAGGATTGGGTATAGTTTAGATATGGAATTCGGGGACTTCTTGATTGACTGTATGCTTTTTTAGGTATGTAAATATACTTTAGTTACCTACATATTATATTTTTATTAAGTTGCCAATTTTAAAAACTTTAAAATTGAGCAATAACTGACAAGTGGTTTTTGAATTGGGTATACCTACTTAACAGTTTGTTTTTTATGTAGTACTTAGATAACATTAACATGAAATTGAAATTTTATTTTGTTGGAGTACTGTTTTTAATAATTATTAGGTATGTTTGATTAGTGAAAAAAATTCACAAGTGGATGGCTTTTGGTAAGACAAGACTTGTTTCAATATTTGAAGTGAAAACATAGCTAGCTAGCAGTACAACCCAGATAATAGTTACGCTAGGTTTATGCCAGAATTAATTATGTAAACCCAGTAAAACTGCGACAAACCGCCTGCGATTTTAAAAAACAAATGAAAAAAAGTATTTTTGTTGATTTCTCTGGGATTCCATCATCAGATTTAGTCATGGTGACAACGGGAAAACCTCGAAAATATGCTCTTTCAAATTGAAAAAACATATTTTTTTAAATCGGTTCAGTAATGGTCGTTGAGTTAATCTTTATTAAATAACTGTTAAAGATTAACTTACAAAAACGTAAAGGTGTCAACCTCCTGCTTCTTCAAAGTTGATTGAAAATTAAACTATGTTAATCAAAATATTTAACTCTTAATAAAGACGTAGGTACCTACCAACATACTGAGTGATTCATGTATCTGAATAGAAATATATATCATGAGTTATGACTAATTCTCCGTGAATAATCGGAATCCGCATTATGTCCCACAAATGTTTACTGACGAATTTTTTGCTTGCTTTTATATATAATATAAAATTATTTTTAAACAAAAAAGAAAACCGCCTTCAAAAACTCTCTAGAACTAAAAAGGATGAAATAATTTGTTATAATATTATGTGTACAAACTATATCCTACCCAAAAATATTTACAAGACCACAACAAAAGATATCGACGAAACTAACCTATAAATAAACACTTATTTTAATTACTTACCTACCTTAATTGATACTCTTCTAATACCTAACTAATGTTATACCTAATACCTACACAATTTCTTATTTTTTTATGTAGCACTTGAAGTCGGTGCCGCCATTCATCCATGCCTTCAATTATTTTAGTTTCAAAATTACTCAAGAGGTGGCGCCACACGCAAAGTTAGATCGCGCTATTGTTGTGTTTTACTAAAAACTCTATAAGGATAAAGCTTTATTCACAAGTTTTCTGTTGGTCTGTTAGTTGCTTGGTCGTTCGTTGTTACTTGTTATTGCGTTGATTTGATGTCATCTGAAATTTCTGTTTACTTAATATACCTAAGTACAGTAGTGTTTAGGTCAGGTCGTACGTAATTGTTTGTGGTTGGATTGATTAGTCTTTAGTTTTTAAGGCACCGACTTCAATTGCTACATAAAACATAAGAAATTGTGTAGGTATTAGGTATAATATTAGTTAGGTATTAGAAGAGTATCAATTAAGGTAGGTAAGTAATTAAAATAAGTGTTTATTTATAGGTTAGTTTCGTCGATATCTTTTGTTGTGGTCTTGTAACTATTTTTGGGTAGGATATAGTTTGTACACATAATATTATAACAAATTATTTCGTCCTTTTTAGTTCTAGAGAGTTTTTGAAGGCGGTTTTCTTTTTACTCCATAGGTAGGTAGGCAGTTCGATGTTTATTTACAGGATTAGGTACAAAGCTATCTAACTTTTCTATCGTATCAGATTTTCGATTTTATTTTAAATAGGCGATAATATCGTGCCCAAAAAGTAATAGTACTAACGTACAGAAGACGCACTGGTGTATAAAATGCAAGCAAAAATGAATACCAGGAGCAATTAATGCTCATATTGCGCTGAACAAGTTAATCCGATTTACTTTAAAATTCACACCTGTCAGCATAGCAGGCTAAGTTAAGCAAAGATGAAATATCACGCTACGGCTATATACACGCCTTTTGACGTAAGACTCTTTAAGAAGTATGCTGCTGCCTAAATCTACGTAAACTAAGTACCTACTTATACCTAAATAAATAAAATTCATATTTCCCGTTGTAAGAGATATCGCGAGTATATCTTGCGAGTTAGGTACCTACCTATGTTGAAAATTATTTATTTACAAATACGTATTGAATCAAAATTTTAATTCCTACACTCAGATCAATAAAAAATATTTTATACTATCCTATCCTTCGAAACTTTAAAATATCATACATCGCTCCTATTTGTTTTTCTGTCTTTCTTCGAAATTGTTTACAAACATTGAGCTTGAATTTCTATTTTGAATCTTAATTTGTATTTTTGCAATCTTAATTTGAATGCATGATATGATAAACATGAAAAAGATTTTTTAGTTCCGTAACTCGTTTAAAATAGCCCGTTTTTAGAACTTAGGTACCCAGCCCTAACCGTTGTAACATAATCGTACCTACATTTTTTTTGTGATTAGCATTAGTACGATGTTGTCATTGGTTGTAATAATAATAAGAGCATATTATTACGAGTAGGTACTCGTAATAATATTCTTGTTTATACAAATATCACCAATCACAACTTCACGCCATCCTTGATGAGTAGGAAAAGAGAATCCCTCCGTGTTGGTCCGGGCTCCTTTGTAGAATAGACCATCTGCCTTCCTGTGCCAGGCAGCTCGTAAAAGGCGAGCATAGGCTTGCCGTCACTAACACCGTGACATCTAACTAGATGGTAGAGTTTCGCAGCGACTCACCCGGATTGGTACCACCGCCTCACCTATTCCTGCCGCCTGCCGCCGTAACGTCATGACGTGTTCCGGTTCGGAGGACGAGGTAGCCGGTAAACTTACTTGCTCAAGGCCTAACACCCCGGCCTTTGGTTGGCAACGCACCATTACTACCTTTGGTGTCTCTAGGCGGCGGGAATTTCTTACCATCAGGAAATCAGTCTGCTTGTTTGCCTTCTAATGACATAAAAAAAAACAAGAATCAAGTATCAACTGCAAAGTAACACGATCCTTACAGACCTGCCTAGCTTCATCCATATTCATAACTCTTTTCATACAAGTGTGCTGGTTTAGGAGATTCCTGTCCACACTCGAATAATACCCAAGCGATTTGATCATGGAATGTTAACGTAGATTTCTTCGAGGACCTCCTTCCCTCGACACTCACATTGTACCTATACCTAATTTAGTACAATCAATCTTCATAATAATGTAAAACAATGATTATTAATTTATGTTGTGGTAATATTATTTTTCTATCTATATTTAAATAATGGTAATTTTACAGATAACTGTTGAGTTTAGTACTATTTTAGCACTGTATTTTAGGACGTAGATAAATGTTGTACAAAGAAATACTGACAATTTCGGCTGATGTTGTGTTATTTGTTTCCAAATTTTTTAGTACGCCATCTGTGATCTTTTATCGTTATCATCGATGTATTTGTTTGTGTGTGTCAAATGCATGGTAGTGTGTGTAATATTTTATTTATTGATTTAATGTACTTTATAAGCATTATTATTAAAGAATATTAGCGTTCTGTACTTCTCCTACACATAAACTATAAGTGTGCCAAATTTTATGCCCGTGCGTACGCTCAATTTTCGTAAAAAAGGGTCCAAAGTTTTGGCATCACGTATTAATATAGAGATAATTTAAACTATTGAACTAAGTATTTGAAACTTATTAAGTAGGTACGAATTGTGTAGAATAGAGTGGGTAGTACATAGTATATACCTAATTTCCTACATACCTACCTATAATCTAAGCTAATGAACTTAATATTATAAAGAAGCCAATTAATCTAACATTTTATTCGTTATAAACAATAAATAATGTTAATAATAATAGTATCGCTTCTGTGGTCCAGGGTTCGGTATTGGACTTGACTTTATGTGGTCTCGGGATTGATCCCCGGGTCGGGCAAATAAAAGAAAATGTTTCATCTAATAAATCAACTTTATACATATGTAATATACTATAATAATATTTTTTAATATACTATATACCTATTTCCGGTTAGCGATAGGTTTCTTATTCTATACCTATTAAATTCTATACCTATCAATTCTATACCTATAAACTTGGTGTCTTCGGCTAGCCGTGGATGCCCTGGTTGTAACAGTGCCTAACTATTTGGGAATACGGGCGCTTAATTAGTTACTTATTATTAGACGTAATACCTACGCGATATATAGAATGACCCTACCCTCCAAGAGCCACGGGTAATTATAATTAATCTACAAAATATTCTATATCTTATATAATATTAAGATGTACAATATTCTAAGTCTCCCTCGGCCTTGCGAAATGTCATACTACCTAAAGGTATCTAAGATTTTAAAGGAAGAAGTGTGTTCAGAACGGATATATCCAATTTGCAATGACCTTAGAAACCTGAAATCTTTTGTTGAAGATCTCTACTAACATAAATGCAGAGATATGTTTGTTTCTTTATTAAACTCAAAACGGCTTGACCGTTGATGAGTTAAGTACTAAGTAAGTATTTATGCTGATTTCTGAACTGGTTTCCCGGGAGAGCTTAAGTCTTAAAAGTTAAGACCATTAATTTGAAGACGGAGCTAAAGGCTGTTATTAAACAAACAAAAGTAAAAGATTCCTAAGTATTACCATAGATCTTTTGAAGTTCTCGTTATCTTTTATCTAAATACTCAGATAGGCATTCGAACACAGATTATAGGTTACTACGTAAATTCCAGTCACAAGTCTAACCTAAATTTTATCAGGTGTAAACATTTCAAGATAACTGTTACTCCAAGGTGAGACGATAGTAAGATTATTCTTAACGTGGGAACGTACCTACCTGTTAAAAATAACATTTATAGAGTACTTCCGTAAATTTCGTAACACATGCTTTTAATAAAGCGAGCAATCGTGATGTTTATTTAAAACTCCTTCTAATCATATTGATTGGTAATGGGACTTTTACACAATGTCCATTTTTTCGTATTGGCGTTCAAAGCTACCTAAACAAATGTCTAAAAATTAACAAAAGAAACTCTTTTTTTTAATTGTTGGTTAGGTTAAACTATGAAATCGTCATAATAAATTACTTACGATTAAGACTAAAATATGACAAGACCGAACTAATGTCAAACGGCTGTTATGAAGATAGTATGAATCGTAAACTAAAATTGATTGACGATTCGGAAACTGGTTATTAGTCAGTTAATATAGTAACTGTACTATATTTTTTTCCCTCTCGTTATCATAAATATCTCCAAAGGTATTGTGTATGTTCTATTTACCTGCATATAACACAGTGATATTTTCATTGCATAGGTAGCTACTCAAAACTTAGAAGGAGAATGGATATTTTCTCTGTTTATGATTCAAAATCGCTTACAATGGCATAAATGTAAAAGTTCTTAGTATATGAGTATTTACTTGTATGTAGGTATTTGTTTTGAGGCTTGAAGGTAGACATTAACGATATCACAGAATTAATTTAACCATAAGTTATTACATTTCTGTATGTACCTAGAAGGTGTAGTTCACTCTATGCAGTTAAACGTAAGACAGGTTTCCTATTGTGTTGGCAAGAATTTTTAGATATTTTCAGAAATATATAGGTACTTGTATATCGTAATGGAAACTTTGACACATATCGTAAGATTCCATAAAAGGACTATCGATATCAATGTTCGATTCGATACTCGATCTCGACAAATGTTCCTGATACTGAGTAACACTTAAAATAATAAATTCTGTCAGAGCTTTTCCTCCCAAGTATACATGAACGGAGCGGGGCAAGTGGGCGGAGTGAGCGTATTTTTTAAGCGGAATTCAGACGCGGGCGTCGCGTGGGGCTCGCATTCGATGCCCGAGCACGACAAGTATCAGCTGCGCCCGCGCGCGGCGCGCTCTCGCGAACCGCGAGCGCGACGCACACCGCAACCACTCAGTAAATACAGGAGAAAAACCGCCAACGCCAGAGAAAGGAGCAGAATGAGGGAAATCAACCGCGCCTTCGAAGCTCTACGTCGCGCAGTACCAGCAGCAGAAATCACAGGAACACCGGTACCATGCGAGAAATTAACAAAAATCACAACTTTGAGACTCGCGATGCGGTATATCACAGCCCTATCTGCAGCATTAAGAGACGACAGCACAGAGTCGGATGGCGGGTCACGAGACCGCTGGCCTTCTCCGCTGTGTTCTGATCTGTCAGAACTCTCCCCGGACCAAGAAACTCCGTCAGAATTCGCAGAAGACTCCTTATCACCATTTGATACATTCTTCGCGGAGTTTGATTACGAATATATTGACAGAACATTTTCGTGATAGTGATGTGCTCACGGTGAACTAGACAATTAGGTATCTATGCCGTTTTAATATCTGCCATATTAATTATTAAATATTAATTAATTTTATAAATAGTTTATTGAGTGAACTTATGAGATTTTATTTATTGTTTTATAATAAAACGTTTTTTTGTTAATTGAAGTATATTTATTGTGTATGTAAGGCTTTATCTTTTAAATCGTAGTTTCCAAACTCAGGTATAAATCCTAATTTATTGCATGACTGTGTGGCATTTCATTTGAGACCTTTATTAGTATTAGAAAAAAAATCCGGATTTAATTTTGTATTGCGATCAAGATAACATACCTATTTAATACCTATACCTGCTTTTAAAAGGGCTTACTGTTGTTACAGTCATTAATTAATAATAATATTACATACATAATATTTTAAACAAAGTTATTAGTTAATAACTAGCAGTTCTGTCAAACTTCGTTTCACCCGTTCAGTTTGTATGGGAAAAAAACGTATGTTTCTGTCCTAGTTTCTTCGCAGTCAAAGGGGATAAAAAGTATCATATTTTGTCCTACTCCTGATGCTAAGCTACCTCGCTATCAATTTTCAGCTAAATCGGTTCAGTAGGTCTAGAGTTATAAATAATGTAACTAGCACAACTTTATTTTATATAGATCGATTTTAGAGCAGTGAAACTGCAAAAAAACCGACTTCGATTTCGATAAGTCATTTACCTACACAAAAAAAATCCTAGATTTCGCTGGGTTTTCATTATTAGATTTTGAAGTCGCTTAAAAATAATTTTTAATATGTCTCGGTGATGTAAATTGTGATTGAAGTTATGATGTGGGAAAATCAAATGTTAATATCTGATTAAAATATAAGTAATAAAATAGGGGTCATTCCCGCATGTCACCCCCTAGTTTGTCCCCGCCGGTGACATGTGGGAATTCTTTTAAAAAAAATTCCCGCATGTCACCGGGGGTGACAAACCGGTGACAATCGGGTATTGATTCATGAACTTTTTTTTCTATAAGGGTAATAAAAAATTCACCTTCAAACAATTTCAAATGTATCAATTTTTAATTTAATACAAGTTGCCGTTATGTAGGTAGTTCTTTTAACAAAAAAATAAATGCTAAACGTTATTTGAGCTAAATCTCAGAAATAGCTTGATTGGTTTAATTTTATTCACTCTTTTAAACTAATGGTTTATGGCAGTTGAAATATCTAAAATTAAAATTGTCAACATTTTAACACCAAATTATTAATTAAAGCCGCGAATGGCAACTAACTTTAAATAGAAACTAATAAAAACTTCTATCCTAACTTTATTCTTAATTATTATATATTAGTATTATTAATATTAGTTATCCTTTATTAATCTGTGTGCTTTTGATATGTTTGTTTATTTAAGCAAATCACCCTAACTGTGTATCCTAATCCTTCGGCCAACAAGTCAATGAAGGATAAATATATTTTTTTAATTCTTTTAGGATAAATTTTCCCTTTTTAAGAAAAACAGTAATTTGGTTTTTTAAAATAAAATATGTAGGATAGCTTTTTCCTTTAATTCGACGATGTCAGAGAATCGCGTTGAAAAAAGTTAAATCCGCATTTAAGGCAAACAAACATTTTCAACTAACTGGGTCCGCGTCCCTCGAAACCATAATCGTATTCATCGAATAAAATATTGCCACTTAACCGATTTTGTGCAAAAAGAGCTTAAACATTAAATTTTAAATTTATTCTTCAAGTATTGAAAACTGGATGTTTTTCCGAAATGCAATGGAAAATAAAATACCAGAAAAAATTAGATAGGACTAAGATTATTATTCTTTTAAACGGGAAGGGACGCTCCCTTCCCGTTTAAAAGAAGAAGAATTTTATTAATTTATTAATTTGTTATTTTTTAGGATTAGGTTGATTTTTACACCTTTTTACATTAATACCTTATTTATTTCCTTATTAATAAACATAGGCATGAAGATTTACGTTGATATAATAGTCTGTACCTATTACTTTTTAATAAACATTAATGTCAATTTAAACTTTGCACTACTTTAGTCTATGCTACAAATTATAAAGACTTATGTACAAGTAGTCTATGCTTAATCATAAAACTTAGTGTCTACGCTCGAAATGTTCATCTTACTTTTAGAAAATCTGTCTGCATGTTTGTCTGTAACTAAAAAACATGTTCAAATGAGTTAATGGTATATAATAAATATAGAGTTTTGGCGTTATCGAGAGAAAAGATGGTCGAAGTTTTTTCATAATTATTGAATTTCGTGTTGATATTGAGTGAAATTAGTCAATTTTGGTGGCATTTTGTACAATTTTGTTCAGTAAAAGTGCACAAATAAAATAATCAAGAAGAAATCAGCATATCTTGTATTTCCTCGTTGCCGCCAAATCTTCTTACAAGAGCTTGTGTAATGAGACCGCTGCTTTACCCAAAAGCCTGACATGACTTACTAGCGACATGTGACTGATGACATATATATAAAAATCAATTGCTGTTCGTTAGTCTCGCTAAAACTCGAGAACGGCTGAACCGATTTCGCTAATTTTGGTTTTGAATTATTTGTTCAAGTCCAGGGAAGGTTTAAAAGATAAGAAAAAGGAAAAAACTTGCGAGAAAACTAAGAAAAACAACATTTTACTTTTTCCCATACAAACTGAACGGGTGGAACTAAGTTCGCTCGGAAAGCTAGTAATTGATAAAAATTGATATAAAATTTTATGCAAGTTTCTACTTGACGAATGGCAAAATACTAACGTGAAGGCAAAAACTTAAAGAAAGAAAAAAAGAAGAAAATAAACATAGAAATTATCTTCTGTCTGTCAACCGACCTACTTGTGTAAACTACAAAGGGTGCGTGGGTTATGATGTGCTTACTGGTACAATGCTGTCAGTTCCTGAAATAATATCATCCTCCGCCTTCTGACAATTCATCATAATACTCAAACCTTTCGTGTAAATTTGATATTGCATGAAACGAGCTTCAAGAGTAACCTTACTAACTTACTTAATAAGGTTACTCTTGAATCTCAATAGCATACGAAGTTAAAACTGGAATCGTCCAAATGTATTTATGTCATTTTACCTAAAATGACATATACATTTGGACACAGTACTAGTGGATTATTAAGATTTAGTTCACATTTTTAGTAAAGATATAAAAAAAATGGTAGATATCTTTCAAAAAACTTAAATTTGCTAACTGAATTGCCAAGTGATACTGATCAGGGCGAGTACCTATCGCTTCTGATCAGGACGAGTCATCGCAAGACTATTGTGGGGCAAATAAGAAGCCGGAAGAAGACTATCACTGCTTAAACAGTTCGATTCTTTGATCTTGTGGTCTGGTCGGCCAACAAAAATAAAATGTGTTTTTTTAAATTTTCTCACATGAAAAAAACGCTGTCCGGATTGGATATACATATGCTCGGTAGGCAATAGGCCTCTATCACACTGTGAGACTAAGTGTTAGGCTCGTGGTGCAAGGGTGCCCTCGTTCTCGTTGTAACCTGACCTACCCTTAACGTAGTATATGTGCGTAAAGGCAATTTTAATAGTTACAGCTATAAAATAAAAGTCAAGATATAAGACTGTGGGTCAATATACAAAACTGTGGGTCTATAATGTAGAATTTGTCTGACCCATCATAGTCTGGTGTCAAGGAATTTGCGGAATTTCTTTACAGAATCCCGATTCGAAATTTTTCTATATAAATCAAATTAAATTTCGTACTGAAAAATTCCGAATGTATGTGGTAGCTCCATAGATTTGTATGGATTTGATGCGTTCGAATTTTTTTTTGGAACGAAATCTCGAAACAAAATTTCGTGAGTATGTAAAGGGCCTTAAATTTTAGTTGCCCTATATGATAATAATATTAAGAAATAGCCCTACAACTAGCTGGTAATTTCAAAATACAATTAACTAAGGTTAATCTTTGAGACCTAAATATGGGTGTATTATCCGGCAGTTAACCTACTCAACTAGTTACGATAGTTACAAAGGGAGCGTGGGCTATGATGAACTGGCAGACAGTGCCTCGCTACAAATGTCACGGAAGATAAAACTCCAGCGCAATAAGCCGTACCCACGCACATTGATTTCTTATTGTTTACAATCGCTTGTAGGGCTGTCAGCATCACTTTTGGGTACTATACTGCTTACTAGTCAGCCTAGTTTTGCATGATAACCATTACTTTTTTGAAGAAAGACTCTTTGGTGTTAGGTACACTCGCGTATCGCATTTGTAACAGTGATATCCAAAAAAGAGTTGAATTAAAAGAAAGCGTTGGTTTAAAAATAAGAAAGGACATTCTCCATTTTGTCAGTCATGTGCAAAGATTGACAAAACAGATATACAATACAAATGAGGATGGTTCTAGGTTCTCGGGGAAACCTTGGACGTACCACGATGAAACCGCTCTGATTTTATCCGAGGTTGGTGCCTAAACTTGCAGAACTGCAGATGTAGATAAATGTGTGATTTTAATTGTCATGGACATGTAATAGTAAGTAAATAAGTATATTCCCGCGCCTATCCCCGAAGAGGTACAACCAGAGCCCCAAGTTTATCCGAAGACACTAAAGTCCCACAATATGATTGGTGGCAAATCCATCGTTAACTGGCAAAATATCTAATCTCGAGCAACGTCGTTTAGAAAATTGATTTTATTTTTTTAAGTTACTCGACCCGAGCCACGGAGGCTCTAACTTCATATTCACTTCTGGAATAGTATCACACTCGTTCTGTAGGTCCTAAAAAGCAGTAGATAACTTGTTTGATTCCTTACTTTTTTTCAAGTGATTGAGGGGATATCTGGAGTAATTCAGATGTTATAGTAGTGTAGTTTATGCGCTATAGTTAATAAATTACAAAATAATAGAAAACATGGGATGTCCTCTTACAGATGAAGAGTATCTATGGCGCAAATTTTGTCATAACATTTAGTGCAAACTATCTTTTTTACATTGATGCAGTTTAATACACTGTAGGTTAAAAAAAACCTTAATTGAAGTTCACTGTCTTCTTTGCAGTCTTGTCTGTTTACTCTCTACTTGGTGTATATAAATAAATAAATATCTCTGGACAATTTACACAATTTGAATCTAACCCCAAAGTAAGCAAATTATATGATTGTGTTATGGGTGTTAGTCAACGGTCATACCAATACATAGAAATACTTAAATATATAAGTACCAGAATAAATTTAATAAACACCCAGACCCGGAAATGCAGACACCTAAATGTTCGTCACACAAATGCCTGCCCCCGTCGGGAATCGAACCCGAGCCTCGCGGTTGGTCGGAGTAACTACTACCCTAACTAGGGGTGTAGGCTAGTCACTCGACCAACGAGGCGGTCGAGTCGTATATATTTTCATTTAATCGCTCCAGAATATTATTTCATTTTAGAGAAAACTATGATGCGACAACCCTAGTCACTTATACCTACTTCATATCTAAAGATTAATGCAGTGGGCATTGAATTTGTCAACATACCTACCAACTTTCTGGCATTAAATTCCAATGCAAATCTTTGATTTCTAACCATCTTCCTAAAATAATTGCAGTATCTTCACGCTCATTTCCCCGAGGATGTTGGCAAAAGCACGTACCTACGATTCGCCGGAGACACTAAGTCCCACAATGTGATAGATGGCAAGCCTATCGCCAATCGGGCACATATCCAATCCCGGACAACATTATTTTTATTATTAAATTTTCAAACATACATTTTCTGTTTTTTTTTATTTAGAATAATTAACTATCTTTAGTTTGAGCTTTTATTGTATTTACCTTAAGGGAGTCAAGACTGTATAATTTAAGTGCAGTAAGACTTCTTGCGACTCCTATTGTTTCGTTACTAGATAGCAGCGTCGCGAATTGATAATTTCTTTTGAAATAAATAAGATACCTAATAATTCCGAGATGGTCCCATACAAATTTCATCAATATCCCAGTAATGGATAAAAACCACTAGATTAATATGGGACAATCTTTCCGGGTTGGACCGGATTTGCTGATTAAAATAAACCATATGCCTCTTTACAAGGCAGCTCGTAAGGGGTGAGCACAGACTTTATAGGTTATTTCCAACAAGGCCACCGGATAGAGTGCTGTGAAGCAGCTTGCCCGGGTGGACGTCCACCCCCTCATCTATTTCTGCCGCCATAATAACTCTGTCATGATCAAGTTCGGAAGAGTTGCACGATAGGCCTAACATCCTGGTCTCAAGACAGCTAATTCCATGTAACATCTATAGCCCACAGTCATCTCTTTCCATCAGAAGAGCCATGTGCTTATTTACTGACCTCTCACATTTAAAAATTAAAACGGAATAATGACATATCCTTCAAAAAAATAACCATCAAAATAGGTTCGTTGTTGGCAGAGTAATCACGCAACAATCGTATTAAAAATAAACATTTGGCCGAATCGGTCACCTTTTTTTGAGCCATACAACATAGCTTATGAAAAACAAAATGACAATTTTTAACCCCCCAAAAAAACAAAGGGTTGTATATGTCTACCATCATAACTTTTAAATGGATGGCCGACTTCGATGCGGATTTTTTGATTGAAAGGTGATCGAGATGGTTTTAGCTATACATGTAGGTTTTGACGGGGTTATTGAACATTTTGAATATCACAATTATTTAAATACTAGCTTAAATACTATGTTACCTGCGCCTAATAAATATTAAAAATAATAAAAAAAAAAATATCAAAATCAGTTTAGCAATTTTAGCGTAAAAACTGAACATATGTAGGTACACTTTCTCTTTTCTAACTTTACCTCAGGTAGGATTTAGGAATACGTTATTGTCTCTACAGTTATATCTGCACTTCGGCCATTCCTGTGAAGTTCAACTGTATCCAAAGTTCTAGAAACTTCTAACAGAAGTTTTTTTTGTAAATTTATAACTACACATCGTCTCTGTGGTTTAACTGTCCGGCGTCGGACATGACTTGAGTTCCTGAGTTCAACCCCGGGTCGGGCAATAAAAAAAGAAGTAGAAAATGTAAAGTTTCAATTTTCTAATAAAAATCAAGTTGCCACATGCCCGGAATTGGATTTGAGCCCGGTTGCCTATAGCCTTGCTACCTATCACATTGTGACTTAGTGTTTTCGGCTAGACTAGGGTGCTCTGGCTGTACCTCTGCCTGCTACTTTGGGATATGGACGTAAAGACAGTTTTTTTTAAATACATATTTAGAAAATCTTCCGACAAAATTTTGAGCATTAAATGTTGCCGAAAATGGTAACTTCTCATTAAATGAACGGGAACCTCCAGCGGTAGAGTGGCATGAACGATCACTGTAGGTATGGAGTAGATCGGAATTAAAGTTCATAAGATAGTTTCAGAAGAAAGAAAGCTTCTTATTATTTTCCGACTCAAAATTAAGCTCATTTTCATCCTTTATCTTATTGTAGCGCAGAAGTCGCAGCCGTTTCAAAGTGGAAGACTGCCGAGAAAGTTGAGATCTTTTTCCCGGCCTTTTTTTATTTATAAGTATATAATATATTATTACTTGTGCAATAATGTACATAATTAAATCGAATGGTATAAAGGATAATTTTGTTTAAAATGAAATACTTGTGATGAGTAATGTATTATTTATTTAGATAAGGATTATCTAATGTCTTGTTTTAAAAACACCTACGCTAAATGCATTATTTAAAACAAATTTGGTTAACATAAAAAAGGTTATAGTGTAAAAACATATTAAAAGATAGGAATATGCTGTCGCAGACTTTTTTTGGAACTTTTAAAGGGGAACAATTCTGTCATACATGATTTTTGTGAAACTTTAATCGTTTACGCAGCGCACGCAGCGGAAGTTCTCAATAGGAAAACAAATCCCCCAATTAGAAAACATTTTTTATTGGAGCTCCGCTCCTATTCATCTTAGCGTGATGATACATAGCCTGTAGCCTTCCTCGATAAATGGGCTAAATTACACTGAAAAAAAATCAAATTGGACCAGCAATTCCTCAGATTAGCGAGTTCAAGCAAACAAACAATCAAACAAACTCTTCAGATTTATAACATTAGTACACATTAATTCCAGACACCAAAGACAAATAAAAACCGTCTGAGGACACTCGCCTTTCAGCATGTTCTGATTGTCATCGAAATTGATGTAATTTATTTTATTAATAATATTTATTTTAGATCTTGATAAAACTGCTCACGCTGCTCAGTTATTTAGAAATCCAAGAACCATGTTTTTACCAGAGGCGTTCAAAAAATTTTTCTCTTTTCAATATTATTAATATTAATTTTCAATTCTTTCACAAACTACAAAAACATCAAAGAATTTCAGTCTGTGTTCTTTGTGTTTAAAAAATACGAGCATCATTATTTTTACTACCTATTCAGTATTTAATTAAATAAGGGCCAAAAAATACTCTTACTTTGTTTAAACCTGTAAAGGATAAATTTATTAAATGAAACACCGATTTCTAAGTAAAATTTATGTAAATAAAGATTGAACAATTGTACCACGCTACCACGTCACGATTTGATCTTTTTTTTTGAAAGATAGGTAATGACTCAGAGATGATTCCACGTACCTAAATTTTATCAACATCCTACAAGCACTTTTGAGTAATAATGCATAAATTTGAAAAACTGCTCTTCCGATTATGATCAAATTATTAAAGCAGTAGGTAATCGCGTCATAAAAGTGATACCTAAATAAACATTTTTGTATAAAATAATGTACTTTATTATTTTATAATAAAAATGTAGGTGCATACAACTTACGTTTACAAACAACTTTTACTTATTATACCTAATACTTATTTCGTAGCATTTTAACGCGTAGGTCAGGTATAATCTACAATTGTATCGCAATAAAAAACATTTCTCGGCATAAAAATTGAGACACAAATAATTACATACCCACAGCGAGATAAAAAAATGCAAATCTTATGCAATGATCGTATCATGCAATAAAGATCCAAACGGTATCCCGGCACATGCCCGTTTTGGCTAAAGCGGATTGCTTTCCCGCCAAATACGGCGGCCATGACAGTTCATTGAATTATGTGATTAAATGACATGACATACGAGTAACTGACCGCGAAACTTTATTCTTTTTTTCTTGAGTACCTACATGAAGCTATTCATCATATTATATTAAATAGCGTTGATTACACTAATGTTGCCACATCGCAAAAACACCTTCCTTATAGGGGAAAGAATATTGATACCGAATGAAAAATGCTTGATGTGAGTACTTGCAGGGCAAACTGGGTAAAGATTTATATACGCATTAGGCTTACCTACCATTCTGCAGAAAAAAAAGATCATGCCAAATATCTATAACTGCAAGCGTCCTGTTCGTATGTTCTAAAGCTATGAACAGGTGCTCTGTCTCATTGATAATAACAATAACTAATATTTGGAATGCAACCAACCAGGTGCTAATAAGGTAGAGTGCATTAATTACAATAGGTTGGAATGTTTTGTATTTTTTGACCCCTTCTTCCTTTCTGATAAGATGTAGTATGACTTGAACCAACTGCCTTCCTAGCCTTTCTCTGTCTCACGTCCGATATTTAAGAATATATTTAATATTCTTCTAGTCTAAATACAATAACTTCATTCCCGCAAAATGGATAAAAGTATGTCATTTGAGCAAAATTTCTGTTTATGACTAGTTATTACTTAATTACTTAGTAGTAACTTGACGTCGTTCACAGTATCTTGTTATTAAATATTATAGAGTGCGATATCCCAACCATATTTAGACATTTAACCATATGGCGACCTTGCACAGGAGGACGTAGTGTTTTACGACCTCCCATCCGGTGGACTGATGATCTGGTCAAATTCGCGGGGAGTCGCTGGATGCAAGCGGCTGGTGAACGTGACTTGTGGCGCTCTTTGGGGTAGGCCTAGATAGCAGTGGATATCCTCCGGCTGATGATGATAATAGGCTAACCCATTGATGGTGAAAATACTCATCGCTTTTAAACAATAAAGGTTTTAATGGTGCGTTATAACCTAAGTCTGGGATAAGTCTCCACTAAGTAAGTCTCTAGCGTAAGCTTATCCATATCCTACGAGCTTAGACTAAATATGACACTGACGATAGAAATAGTTAAGGCAGTTGCACCAGTTCAGGACTCTATTTTCTAAAATAGCTAGTAGAGCTAACTAGGGTAAAAATGCCCTAGTAGAATAATTCATTAATCTTAATTAACAACATATTTCATCATTGGATAATGTTGTCCTTGTGTTTTTTTTCATCGTTTTGGTTTATAATAGTTTCCATTTTTTTAAATAATTGTCTAGAGCAATATGAGACCGTAAACGTCATTTAGATTCATATTTTTTTCCAAAAAACACATCATAATCAGTAACTGGTCTGGCATTTCGAGCTAATTTAAAAAAAGTATCAAACAAAAAGGTTTAAAAACAAAACGTTATAATATGTAAATGAACGGCCAAAAATCCTCATATTGTACACAATAAACCTCTTTTAAGGCGTTTTTTGACAGAGTGGTTTGCCCACGCGCAGCGCAATGCCATTATTTTAAATCGCAATGAATTTACAATACTGCACTTCATAAATTTTTATGTCGGTTTTAAGTTCGACAAACATTCGTTTCGCGTGGTATTGTCGGGTGCACATCTTACTGTGACAGGTAAAATATGTATGTAGATAGGGTTGCCAGATTCCCGATATTCCGGGCGGGCGTATCCCTGATTTGAAAATTAATGATATTTTTCTCTAAGAAGTACAATGAACTCAAATAACATATTTAATATTTCAAAGAACACATTTACGCGGTGTAAGAGAGACATTAATGTAATCAACACAATGTAATATATTTTTTATATATCTTTATTTTATTTCATTTATTTAATATTATTTCTATAAATTAAATCAATCAACCGCGCGATTCGAGTTCGATTCCCAAAGGGGAAGACATTTGTGTGATAAACATTTCCGAGTCTGAGTGTGTTTTTTTTTAAATTTGTACTGGTGTTAATTAAATATTTCTGCGTACAAGTATCATTGTATAACACAAGTATATAAATTGCTTATTTTCTGATAAGATCAATTTGTGTGATATATCCAGGGACATTTATTTATTTTACCATTACCCGATGTGCTTGATTAACCAACGTACGTAAAAGTTATAAAATGTTTAAGTACATTGTGTAAATATGTTTGAGGAAAATAAATAACACAAATAACATGGGAAATTCTATATTAGTACTAGTAGTAATTAGTAGTACTAAGAAATAACTTTAATTCAATTTAATTAACTAAGTCTGTCCTTTATAATGTAGAACGTAAACAGAGTTGATTGATCTTTATCGATTGACATGCTTAATAGAACAGAGTACATATACATTTTTGTCCCTTTTGTAAATGACGAGCGTGATCGCAACTAAAGTAGCAGTATTTTTTTATATATTTAAACAATTTGAACAATTTATTTTATTAGATACTTAAATAATTGTGCATTACATCGTGGTAAAACATGTTAAAAAATCTACATAGTTCATATTCCAAAAATAAAGTATTTTCATTTCAAAGTAAAGCCGTTGGTATGTTTGGTAACTGGTATTTTGTGTTTAATTATAAAAGATAAGGAAAACACTGGATACAATTAAAATAATTAACTTCTAGTCAAAATACTAAATAAATAAAAATAATATTTAAAATAATTCTAAATACTCTGTATTTACCACCTACTACTACTAGGTGGTAGAGTTTCGCAGCAACTTGCTTTGATTGGTACCAACGCCTTACCAAATCCTGCCGTCATAACATTAGTACTTGCCCTTGACGTGTTTCGGTTCGGAGGGTAAGGTAGCCAGTAAACTTACTTTACAGGTTTAACATCTCGGCCTGGAAACGCACCATTACCTGAAGTAAGATATGTACGTATCTCAAAACAATTTCCCGAAATCTTTAAAATAGCCAATAGATCTAACTACGTATAGATACGTTATACGTATCTTGCTGATACAATATACGCTGAGCTCCGATGACCGCCTCGTTGGTCGAGTGGCTAGCGTATACGCCTAACTACAACGACCAACCGCGAGGCTCGGGTTCGATTCCCGACGAGGGGCAGACATTTGTGTGATGAACATTTAGATGTCTGCATTTCCGGGTCTGGGTGTTTGTTAAATTTATTCTGGTATATATTTAAGTATTTCTATGTATTAGTATGACCGTTGACTAACACCCATAACACAAGCATATAATTTGCTTACTTTGGGGTTAAATTCAATTTGTATAACTTGTTGAGGGAACTTTGTAGCGATACTAAACTTACTTGATGTGTACATAAAAACACAAAATACCTGTATAAGGTTCCAGTCTTAACATAATGGCGGCGTGGGCGATGATTAAGTGACATTGCGATTTTGGACTCGAAAATATCTCCTTCTAAATCAACTCCTGTCTACAAAAGCTTTCATAAGCAACCTCAAACTTTTATATATTTACCCCAGAAAAAGATAAATTTCCCAAAAAAAGCAGCTTAAAAAGCGATTGCGCTAAATGTTTTTATTCCAAAAAGCACAATTAAGCCACGCAAATTTTAAAAACAAGAAGGTACTTTTCTATAAACTAGTAGAATATGTTCTAAAGTAGTAAATCGCATTTTAGATAAATATTTTATTTAATGGTTATATTGTCTAATCAGGTAGACTTATTGTATTCAATAAATAATAGTTTAAAAAATAAAATAACTATAATCTGGCTGAACTAAAAAGTAGTAATAGAGAAAATTGTTGTCTTCTTTTTAGTACAATTGTAAAAAAGCGATTTTTTCAGTTATTATAGAGATCATTTATTGATGCTTTATTATTAATGTTATGATTTTGTGCTGTAGGCTTATAAACACAGAATAATAAACTGCAATAACAACAAGTCCGGTTTATATTGTGCTAATGGGTCTTTTCGTGTACAAGATATGAGAAACGATCTCCCTTTGGGAAACCAATAGCCAAACTTTGAGTCCCTTAGGAGAGTACTTAAACCACTCAATGCTAAAAATCTCCTTAACCGTGAAGTATCTCAGGGAACACTTCCTTAAAGTTGAGTGTGAGATGCATCGTGATGTCGTTCTTGTTGATATTACTGTTCCGTGTGACGTCGATCCTCGTGATAGCTGAGAAGGGAAAATTATCAAAATACATAGACTTGGCCGATATGTAAAAGGAAAAGATCTTTACTAGTGTTTTCTAATTTAAAATAAACTAAAGTCGGAATTTGAAAGATTTTTTACTAAGTCTCTAGTGTGGAACTCCTCATATGTGGAGGCGTAGGGGCTTTTTTAAATTCGAGCCTTGTTAATAAATGAAAATAATAATGACACTTAACTGAGCTGCAATTACAATCTGAGGTTGTTTTTAAGAATTTATGATGTAAGGTCACAATAAATTCACCAGCGAGCTGTTTACTGCACCCTAACGTACGAAAGATAAGAGCTTTGAAACAATCCTGATTATAATCCTGTAGGTACTCACCCCTACCCCTACACTTTCCAGATAAAATCGACCTAAATCGAGGACACACTTGAACCCCAAATTCTGTCCAATCAAATATCAAAGTACAGTCACAAACACAAAAAATGGTTTGTCGAAATTTCTGCTATATACAGGGGCGTAGCTACCACGGTATCATCCGTATCAATTATACGGGGCCCAGGACCACGAGGGCCCCCAACGTACATAACCAAATATTAATAAAAACTTCCAATTTTTATTTTATTCCTGAAATTCCTTTTTTTAATGATATTGAAAGACAAACAAGCAGACGGATTTCCTGATGGTAAGAAATTCACGCCGCCTAGAGACACCAAAGTTGGTAATAGTGATGATAGGCCTTGAGCAAAAGTAAGTTTACCGTCTACCTTATGCGTCATATACACGTCATGACGTTATGGCGGCAGGAATAGGTAGGTACTCTACTCTACCACCTAGTCACGGTGTTAGTGACGGTAAGCCTATGTCTAAGCCCAAACCTTTTACGAGCTGCCTGGCAGGAGAGCAGATGGTCTCTTCTGCAAAGGAGCCCGGACCAACACGGGGAAAAACATCAGTCATCATCAGACATAAATGATTTAATAAATCACTTTGCCGAAAAAAAGGCAAGGAGAATGTACATTTCATTTGAATTGTTTGTTATTTTAATGATATGATAAATAAATATTTCTTGTAATTTTATGTATTTTTGTTAGAAAAACTTTACCCTTCCTAAAGGCCCCCAAATAAGTTTTTATACGGTGTCCCGCCAAGGCACGCTACGCCACTGGCTATATAGTAATTTGATTTAGAATTCTAGACATGCAATTTCTATTTTAGGTTAGGTTAGTTACTTCGGGTATCTCAAACTTTCGGTTAAGGATTATATGTATTGTATATCTAAATCATACCTATATCCCCGTGCCTCTGCCTACCTCGTCAAAGATTCCTGGGTACCCACGATTAACCAAACGTGTAGAACGTGTAAATCTCAAAATGCAATAGCTATCGCCAACTGGGCACATATACAATCCTGGGCAACGTAATTTGTATTAGAAAATTAAAAATACACATTTCCTATTTTTTATTGTTGACATAACCTTGAAAAAACTTAATCTTCTGTAAAATATACATCGCTGAAGCTAATCGACTCCATAAATGAGGAATTGAGTAGGATGTCCCCTAAATGTCAACATTGTCAAGGCCGCCTGACATCACATGTAAAGCGTTCCATACGTACATTTCAATAGCTAGAATTTCTACTGTTGAAAGACACAAAAAGACAAAACAAGCAGACAAATGAAATAAATAAATATTCCTGGACAAATTACTTTAATTGATCTAACCACAAATTGGGCAAATTTTAAGCTTGTCTTAAAAGTGTTAGTCAACTAATAATCTGTAGCTATAATCTATAATATAAAAATGAATTGCTAAATGTGTTGATAAACGCATAACTCTCGAACGACTCAACCGATTTGGCTAATTCTTTTTTTGTTGTATTAGTAATTGTCAGAAGAAGGTTCTTATGAAGAGAAAACCCGGGAACGTTGCAGGGAAGATGGGAAAAACAATACTTTATTTTCCCCATACAAACTCAACGGGTGCTATTAAGTTCACTGGATCAGCTAGTATATTATATAAATATAGAAATAAATAGAATAAAGAAAAGTCGTGTTAGTTACGCCATTTATAACTGAAGAAAGGCGGAACCGATTTTGCTTAAAATGATAGGAAAGCATTTTATTTTTACGGTCATAAGACGGACATACGATACTTTTTATCCCGTTCGACTGGGAGGAAACTAGGTAAACTTATGTAGTATAAATTTAATACACGTGCAGAATATTCATCACACAAAAGCCTGTCCCCGTTGAGATTCGAACCCTAATCTTGTAGTTGGCTGGTAATGTACGGCGTATTCGCAAACCTCTCGACCAACGATGCGGATAAAAAGGCGGGCTAAAGACACTTAAGATGTTAATAATGGAACAACTATTACTCCCCGTATAAACTCCCCGTATTTTTTACCATCAGAAAATCGTCTTTATGTTTGCTCTGCAATCTCATAAAAAGGTGCCTTGGTGACCTGAATAAAACCGTCAGACAGTTCATCCATAAGTGCAACAGTAGAGGCTCATAATGGGCAAGTTTCCTTCAATGATTAGAACATTATACAACTTACAAAAACTTGTTTTTCTAAACAACTAACCTAACATTTAACGTACACAATTTATGTTTTACTTTAATTTAATTAAGCTGACGTCCTATGGCGTTTAAGATATTCAGCAGAGCTATCATAAAAGGACAGATTGCATGTTTTTGGCGCGAAGAATCCAGTGATGTCAGATCAATTACCAATAACGTTTGGTTACCATCAAATTGTACCTGTTTGTCCAGTAAAGTAAGGCCTTATTCATAAAGTTGTTTTAAAAAGTAAAGGTAACAATATCATATGAGGCCTTGCGATTGCCACCAGTGACCAGAATTACTTTTAAATAACATAGGTACTTACCTACTTGAAAAATGATATATTTTAACTGCAATTTCAAATTGTGTATGCAATTTCTCTTTGCATATTAAGTGAAACGGCAACTACTAATGTTATGGTTTCAAGGTTTCTCCCCTTGTTGGTCCGGGCTCCTTTGGAAAATAGACCATCAGCCTTCCTGCCAAGCAGCTCGTAAAGGCTAGCATAGGTTTACCGTCACTAAGAGGTGGTAGAGTTTCGCAGCGACTCACCCGGGTTGGTACCATCGCCTTACCTATTCCAGCCGCCGTAACGTCATGACGTGTTCCGGTTCGGAGGGTAAAGTAAACTTACTACGGAGGGTAAACTTACTTTTGCTCGAGGCCTAACATCCTCGCCTCAGGTTGGCAACGCACCATTACCACCGTTGGTGTCTCTAGGCGGCGTGAATTTCTTACCATCAGGAAATCCGTCTGCTTGTTTGCCTTCCAATATCTTAAAAAAGGTACAGTATTTTTTAATCGCAAAAAAAAATAAGTTACAAAACAAATGATTAAAACGAATGATTACACAGAAACTTAAGTTTAATTTATGATTACTGTATATTACCTCCTTCCGCTTTAAGAGGGAAAAAGATAGATAGCGCCAGAGAGCTTGGTTTGCAATCGGTAACTTTAAAAAAAGTGAGAACACGATAACATTAAACGAAAAATAGTGTAAGTAAATTTCATAAAACATGTTCCAGGAAATACGTGTTTTTCAGAAATACTTTCAAGTTCGTTAAATAAATGTTTATCATTTAGAACCTCTATTATATTTGCGAGGTTTCTATAAAATATTTCCTTTAGGTTTACTATTTATGAGTTCATTATAAACGGTTCAGGCAAAAATTGAGAAAAAGGGCAGATTTTCAGAGGTTCATAGTGACTTGGTTTCTCCAAATTCAGATTTTTTGTTACCATAGAAACATAGGTATAGTGCAAAAGATACCAATTAGTTCAAAAAATTCAAAGAACGGTCTGTTACAAAGCCATAATCACGTACGATCGTTTGTACGAAAACGAAGCCGGGTTGGCCGCTCTTAAAGAGCGAATCAATTGCATGAATTTAAAGTTGCTGTAGCCAGGTCAAAAGTTTGTAAGAAAAGATGCTTATAACATGTGAGGTGTGACAGTTACTAACCTACCTACTAACCTACTTAGTTAAACTTAATCACGATTTTGAAATTTCTGTTCGAAAAGATCAAAATTTTGATTTTATTATGAAACGGAGCTGATCTGACGATGGAACAAGAAGATGACGACTGAAGATCCTAAATTCCCAAAATTATCTTATCGTGTTTTGGATTATTTGATACGTCTTTTCTCAAGTCTTCTGCTAGCAATAGCATTTACAAATAAAAACTTGTCACAAAAATATTTTTTTGTTAAAAACTTGTTAAAGAGTCTTTTTAGCTTCCCAGTAACGTGACAATTCTCAACATTTCGTGATTTTCGAAATAAAAACGTATCTCTTTAAAAATACTGAAAGCTTACCATGTGTACGTTACTTTAGCCGCTAGGCGAGAAGGCGCCGAGTAGGACGTAGTACATCTAGATAGTAGTGTGAGAAAAATATCCTAGCCCTCACCTAGATACGACGAGCGCTTCATATAGCTACAACCCTATATGTGCAGACATGTCAACAAGTATGCACGACTGTACTGACTCATGTGACCAAAACTTTACACAAACTGGGACATCGTTAATCATAGACTAAAGAGAGATCATAGAATAATTAATATTTTAAAATGTAAATTTAAAATTAAATCACCTCTGTAGTCTAGTGGTCCGGTGTTGAATTAGACTTCATGAGATCCCGGGTTTGATCCCCGGACCGGCCTATGAAAAGAAAATGTGATTTAACAAATTTTCTAATAAAATGCAGTTGTCTGTAAAGTCGGTTTACTCATTACTGACGATAGTTGAACGTGACAACGTCATAAGAACGAAGGCCGATAGTGTCCCTTTGTCGCTCTCGCTTGCACTTCAAGCCTTAAATGACACGCCTCAGAGCGAGGTAACGCCGCATGAGTCATGTTTTTTGGTGCGTGCAGCCGGCTACGTCAAATATGTTGCGCGGGATTCAATATGAGCCCGGTAGCCGATAGGCTTGCCACCTATAACAATGTGGGATTTAATGTCTTCGGCTAATCATGGGTGCCCTAATTGTGCCTTTGCCTACCTCTTCGAGGATATGTGCGTGAAGATACTTTTTTTTTATCTTCAACTAGCTGTTCCCGCGAACCTCGTTTCGCCCGTTCAGTTTGTACGGGAAAAATTAAAATGTTGTTTTTCCCAGTTTCCTCACAATTGAACAGGATAAAAAGTATCCTATGTCCTTCTCCCGGTTTTAAGTTACCTCCCTACCAATTTTCAGCCTAATCGGTGTAGCCGCTCTTGAGTTATAAATAGTGTAACTAACACCACTGTCTTTTATATATACATATAGATAACGTCCGATAAAACACATCCATAACAAGCTAAGAACCATCTCAATCACGTTAGCTTTTATACAAAACGACGTCAAAACGACGATACCAGAATATAGATAAATTGAAAATATTAAAAAAAAATTCCTCCGTTAACCTAAAAGTTGGTCTTCCAGTTATTGATCAATCAATTAAATTTTGATTAAAAATAAATACGTGTCGAACGACATTCCATCTTCTATAAACACCCAAATTAACCTGAATACACTTATAAGTGCGTTATGATTTGCCCTTTTTGTACATTTATGTACCTATCATATTCATTGGCAGGATCATAAATTTGTCCTGGCATAAATTTTGCATTTTTACCGCAACGCAGAATTTTTATCGCATTTTATAATTTTTTAGGTGATAAGGCAAAGATCAAGCACACGGCTCTCCTGATACTAAGAGACAATCGTGGCTGAGAGACACCGTAGATGTTATAGGTGTGTCGCTGACCTGTGGCCAAGGTGTTAAATCTATTGCGCAAATTTATCGGCTGTCCTACCCTCTAGATTAAGAAATGTATATATTATTAAGATGGCAGGAATAGGTTGTGAGGTGGATCCCTTCTCGGGCATGATGTTGAACAGCCTGCACAGCTTACCATGAATGGTCTTGTTCGGTAATGACGATAACCTGCGCTCGCTTCTCAGGAACTTTAAGACAATAGGCAGATGTCCTATCCTACTTAATCCCATAAGTATCTTGGACCAAAAGATCATAGAGGGCCTGGACTGGAGTATCTTCATGCCCATATCACCGAATAGGTAGGCAGAGGTACAACCAGGGCACCCACGACTAGCCGAAGACACTAAATCCCACAATGTGATAGGTGGCAAGCCTACCGCCAACCGGGCACATATCCAATCCCGAGCAACATTTTTTTAATTAGAAAATTGAAAAAACCAAATTTTTTTTGTTGCCCGACCCGGAAATCGAACCCCGGACCTCATGCAGTCAAGTCCAATACCTGAACCGCTAGACCACAGAGGCGATAGTGTATCTTGTAAATAAAAATCTAGTGTCAAGATGCTTGTGACTCAGTTTGGGGAAACGTTTATGGAATGCTTTGAATTGCTTTGCTGTGTTAGGCAGGCAAATGCTGCATGTTGGTGGTAGGGCGCTGTGCAGCAGGTCGCCTATATTAATGACACCACTGCTTTTGTCGGGTAATCTAATTAATGTACACATATATGAGATGATTTTTTTGTTTTCTACTGCCAGTGTTTTGTAAAATTTCCACATGCCTACCTACCAACGAAAATTAAACTAATTTAAATCCTGGCAATCCTGGAAAAAAGTAAACTGTCAGTATTTTCTTAAATTTTAGGTAATACAAATTTGTGCTTCAAATCCAATATGTTGGGTTTGTTGAAAGAAATCTCTTTTAAATATAAGCTCGCCTTTTGTTTAATTTTACATATATTCATTTCGTTAGTCATTACTATGACAATGTACATTCAAGTATCAAATATATAAATAAATGTTTTTTTCATATACAATTCCAAAATTTCTTATGCAGTCTTATAAAAAATATCATTAAAATGTTGCTTTCTTCATTTGCCGGATATAAATGTTACCTACCGATGGAATATTTAAACAAAATTTTTATGTTCTTCCGTCCAAGCTATTTTCGTAAAAAGGGGTGCAAAATTTTCTCTTTACGTAACATGAGAGAACCTATGTAAATATATTCTTATATTGTCTTAAGTAATGTCAATTATTTACTTACTTTTGGCAATATACATACATACATACATACAGTACAGAGTACATTCTTAGTTAACATACAGTTTGCTTAAGTCTTAATTTAATTATATTTTAGCAAAACTCGACACTAGATTTTATGAAAGTTTAAAATAGTGTATAAATTCACAATGTCTTACTCTCCCATAACGTTTTTAATTTTTAATGAACTGTGCTTTTGTAAAAACACCGTGTAAACTTATTTGACTGTCTAACAATTAAGGATCTCTGCTAACTCATGCAGACGTAGAGAACATCCCCCCTCTAGAATGGCTATTGGTCAACAAACGGTGGTCTAGCAGAAACCATTACCTAATTATATTTTTCTAGCTGTTGCCCGCGGCGTTGTCTGCGTGGTTTAATCCCACAGGAACAGTTTTTTGGGGATAAAACTATCCTATGTGCAGCGCCTGATTCAGCTACTTTGCCCACCCGTACAAAATAATATTTACCGCCTTTTACCCATGCGTTATTCCACAGATAGTATAATTTTAACCCATGAAAAAACACTTTTCCTTGCTGATATTAATGAAACAAAATAAGTTTCATTTTAAGATATTTATTCAAAAATAAATTGAAAAACAGTTACTTAAAGTTACTGAAATACTTAATTTCGCCGTCCCTCATTTTTGCCGCCGCAGGCAATTGCCCGATTCGCCCCTCTATAGATCGGGCGCTGCCTATGTGCCAATCCAAGTTACCCCCTATGTGTGTGCCAAATTTCTTGAAAATCGGTTTAACAGTTTTTGCGTGAAGGACTAACAAACAAACAGACAAACATTAGCATTTATAATATTAATAGAATAGGATATCTAATTCTTTACACAGTTTTAATGATGGCTAATTGTTCTTGCATAGCTATTAAAAACTACAATTAGTACATTTAATCAAATAATAAGTCCATTACGTAGAATATCTTAACCATAGCTATGACTTCTTTTTTGTTATTAGATCTTCAAATTTGTTGGAGTTCAGTTCAAAAACCTCATTCTTAGACGTTAGTCACGCTAATTACCTTCGCAATTTTATTCAAAAGTAGACGCATTGTGTATGAAGTGTTAAATTTCAATTTATATATTAATACGTCATTCCAAAACTTTGGACCCCTTTTTACGAAAATTGCGCTTACGCAGGAGCATAACATTTGGCACACTTATAGTTTAAGTATAGGAGAAGTGCAGAACGCTAATATTTTTCAATAATAATGCTTATAAAGTACATTAAATCAATAAATAAAACATTACCCACTCTACCATACATTTGACACACACAAACAAATATATTGATGATTACGATAAAAGATCACAGATGGCGCACTAAAAAGTTTGGAAACAAAGTAGTTGGTCTTGAGAAATGAAAATGGCGTTCTTATCAATAAGATATTAAAATTTATTATGGTAAATTTCGAGTAAATGGCTATTGCTAGTTAGATATTAAAAGGAAGACCTTATTTGGCGTATTATTTGCGTAATCACGTCTTATATTCGGATTAAATATAAACTCGATAAAACCTCTCTGTAAAATTTCACAAAACTGATTCTTATCTTTTGTAAAAACGGTGATTGAAGTTCTGCTGCAAGAGCCTTGTGATTTCACCACGTAAAAACGAATTAGTGTCATTTGTATGAGCTCTTAGTTCAGACATTTTACGAGTTTTCTAAAGTTTGTGCATTTATAACTTGGCGTTTTGTAAAATACGATATAAGTATACATAAGTACATTTACGTAATTTTTTTGATTAACCTAGTTCCACCTTAATTATTTGGGTGCCCTGTGTAGAAAAGACTATCTGTCATCCTGCCTGGAAGCTCGTGGCAGACTAGTATATGTTAAATGGGACATTACCAATAAGACTATTGTCGATTATTCCCGGTTTGGGAAAAAATAAAATACGTTTTTTTAGTTTTCTTAAAAACAACGTTGTCCGGGATTTGATATGTGCTCGGGTGGCGATAGGTATGTCACCTATCACATTGTGGTGCAAATGTCTTTGGCTAAAGATGAGTGCCCTGGTTGTACCTCTGCCTACCTAATAATAAGATCAATACTACTAAGATACTAATAAGACTACTTGTGGAAAAGTATTTCCGCAAAAATGTATTATGACAGTGTTTAGGAATACCGTGTTTCGTTCCGGAGGACATTAGGTCTATCATTCTGGCTACACGACAATGACGCACCTGTAACATCTATAGTGTTTATAGGCCAGACTTGTCCCTTACTATTATTAGGAGAGCCGTGTGTTTGTTTACTGTCTTATCATAATATCAAAAAAACGGAACATTTTGTGACGACTCTACAAATTCAAAATATGGGTCTGAATACTACCTAAAACGGTATTACTGGTACGAAGTTATTGAATTTTTTTGTAGTTATTCACTTTTAATTCACACTCAATACCATCCTCAGCTTTTAATTTTACCATCTTTTACCCCGTGTTGGTCCGGGCTCCTTTGCAGAATAGACCATCCGCCTTCCTGCCAGGCAGCTCTTAAAAGGCGAGCATAGGCTTACCGTCACTAATACCGTGACATCTGAGTAGGTGGTAGAGTTACCTCACCGGGACGCCAAGGCGACGTGGCCAGCGACGTCGCCAACTATTCGTATTGAGATGTATGACGTTTAACTCACTTGGCGACCGACTGGCGACTTTGCGACTCAATACGAACTAGCTGGCGACGTCGCTGGCCACGTCGCCATGGCGTCCCGGTGAGGTATGGCCCTAACCTATTCCTGCCGCCATAACGTCAATGCCTGCCGTTGACGTGTTGCGGTTCGGAGGTATAGTAGCCTGTAAACTTAGTTTCGCTCGAGCCTCAGGTTGGCAACGCACCATTACCACTTTTGGTGTCTCTAGGTGGCTTGAATTTCTTACCATCAGGAAATCGTTCTGCTTGTTTGCCTTGTAAATCATAAAAAAAATCAATACCATTAATATTAAAAAGTAAATTAACAATTAATGCGTATTATTTCTGTATTATAACCTCTTCTTTAAAAAAATCTACATTCTTCAAAGCTTTCTGTGTCGAAAATTTGGTCACGGGTTTTTTATAAATATTTACAAAGAAACACAATATCATGTACCACAAATCGTGAGCTTTTGCACACAGCGTGTCATACAACTTATGAAGCAAAGCAAAGTTCAAGTCTTCAATATTTATTACAACCTTTAATCCCAATAGAAAAGGTTGAGAATGAAATGAAATACTTTTTATGAGAAGTTGAATAAATTTGTAAGGGCACGTCCACCTGACATTGTCGTATTAGGAATGGTGAACGTGTGATTGGGAAAGACCTAGACCTGTGATCTCATGAACTGTTAAGGCTGATTCATAATAAATAATCTAGTAATTTTGATGGTTGCAATTTCAAACATATTTTAATGGTAGAGTCTGACACAGATTGTTACCCTAGGCTCACCAAACCTATGGACAGCTGTTAATTTAATTTGCAAGAACTTATTAAACTTAGAGTTAATTTTAGCCTTGAGAGGGCGAGACACCTCTATCATCTTTGATATGTAAAGACGATGCGTATTTTATGTTCCATGCCATGTTGCCATACCATCTGGAAATCGTTTGCTTGTTTGGCTTTCTAAAATACAAATAGGTTTAATAATTTATGTACTTAATAAAAATGGTAACATTTGAAAAGGGGGTGAAATCGTCAGTTGATAACAGACAAATTATGTGAATGGATTCTTTAATTACATATTATCTCTTGTATGTGTCTAAAAGTTTGCAGTGGGTGGACGCAGTTGCATCCCTGTCCTTCAGACCTACAACAGTATCAAAAATAACATATCATTGTTTCAATAGAGAATCTCATTATAATATTAACACTGTTTCGCCCAATTGAAATTTTAAAGCGAGTCTTTAAGCCAGCGTGAATGGAAGCTAGAGTTAGGTGTGGTGTGTCAGAAAAAGCAAGAAATAAGGTGATTGTGGTCGAAATGAGAGTGCTATGGAAAATCTGCAATTTAGCACTCGCAGACCACATTCGCAACCGTGGGAACAGAGAAAGAATGGAATTAGAAGATAGTGTTAGTGTACAAATGAGAAAGAGCATGGCCCGTATGTTCGGTTTAGATATATAATGTGAATGTGGATGGATGTAGGTACCTGGAGATAGGTAGTTCTGGTTTTATCCGAAGGTTTGTATAAAAAGAATTATGAATGTGGAAGAAGCTAGGCAGTTCTGCAGGGATCGTGATGTTTGGTATAATTTACCACGATCGACGATCGTTTTTTTTATTATTATCAATGTAACATTTGACATGGAATACTTAATTAACAATGTGAACGCCCCTTTACATCGTTTACTCGTAGAAATTAATCTAATCTATCTTAATAATTTAATCAAACGATTTTTGTAGGTACATATCATAATTATATAGGGTGTCACAAAAATAGTGTCAAGCATGCTGCCTGGTGCCATTAAACATCTACAGTACTATCTACTACTTAAATTATCCCCGTGTTGGTCCGGGCTCCTTTGCAGAATAGACCATCTGCCTTTCTTGCCAGGCAGCTCGTAAAAGGCGAGCATAGGCTTATCGTCGCTAACACTGTGACATCTGACTAGGTGGTAGAATTTCGCAGCGACTCGCCCAGATCGGTACCACCGCCTTACCTATTCCTGCCGCCATAACGTCATGACGTGTTCCGGTTCGGAGGGTAAGGTAGCCGGTAAACTTACTTTTGCTCGAGGCCTAACATCCTGACCTCAGGTTGGCAACGCATCATTAACATCTTTGGTGTCTCTAGGCGGCGTGAATTTCTTACCATCAGGAAATCCGCCTGCTTGTTTGCCTTCCTATAACATAAAAAAAAACTTCGGCTTTATACTTTTTACACTTTATAGTTTTATTTTTAAATTTGCTGACCACATTTAAGCGAAATGATTAATTATGTGTAATAACAACTCTAATACTATATAGGTATCTTTAAAATGTATTCGGATTTCCGAAGCTTGACAAATATAGCCAAAGCGCATAATCTATATATATAAAAATCAATTGCTGTTCGTTAGTCTCGCTAAAACTCGAGAACGGCTGGACCGATTTGGTTCCTTTTGGTTTTGAATTATTTGTAGAAGTCCAGGGAAGGTTTAAAAGGTAAGAAAAAAGGAAAAACTGCGAAGAAACTAGGAAAACCAACATTTAAAATTTTCCCATACAAACGGAGCGGGTGGAACAAAGTTCGCCGGGACAGCTAGTTAATAATATAAATATCCCTGGACAACTCACACAAATTGAATCTAATCCCAAGGTAAGCAAATTATATGCTTGAGTTATGGGTGTTAGTCAACTATACTAATACATAGAAATACTTAAATAGATACCAGAATAAATTTAATAAACACCCAGACCCGGAAATGCAGACATCCAAATGTTCATCGCACAAATGTGTGCCCACGTCGGGAATCGAACCCGAGCCTCGCGGTTGGACGATGTAGTTTGGCGTATACGCTAACCACTCGACCAACGAGGCGGTCAATTTAAATAGTACCTACTACTGTACGGGTATCAAATTAAAATTTTCTAAACAATTTATTTTTAATACATATTTAGGACCTTGGACATCGTTTGAACAGTGAACTAACACTAAATGTAACAAAAGTCATATGTTTGTATGCAACGTTACCAAATAATGTTAATACCTTATCACACACAAAAAGCTACGATGAAATTACAGTATAAATAAAAAACTAAGTAATTAATACTTGTTAAACGAATAAAAATAAAATAATACAGTATTGTGTTGAGTGAAAATGTAATGTTCTGACAATCGGCAAAATCTTATGAACCTTGCCTATGTGGTGTTTGACTTTACTTCATCAGTTCTCGGGTTCGATTTCCGGGTCGGGTAACCAAAAGAAATTGTGTTTTCTCAATTTCTCTGGTCTGGGATTTTTTTTGACGCCCCTTTGGCTTAACAACTATCACACTGTGAGACTGTGTTTTTGGCTAGCCGTGGGTGCCCTAGTTCTTCCTCTTCGGGGATACGGGCATGAAAAGACTGTGTAGATAAAATAAATAGTTCAGAGATTATAAAAAAACCGTAGACCATATAATGTACTGTATGTAATGTATAATGCACATAGACCGTACCCCCACTACCTTCATATTATGAAGGTAGTAGGGGTACGAATAAGTCTTACTGTGATACCTTAGGCGGTTTATAGCAATATTCTATCGTTAATACTACAGTTATTAAAGTCGCAACTTATTGTAGGCAGAACTCAGAAGTTATAATATAATAAGACACTGCGCAGACCATTTCCGTCTTATTAATAATATGGAGTAAACTACTCCAAGGTTCAATCTGGTAGCCTAGTCTTTATAACAATGTGATACAGACTACAGTATCAACTTAATTTTACTCCTACGTTAGTCCATGTTTATTAATAAGACGGTTTGAGTACAACCTCGCTGAACAATAATATTTAAGACATCCTGTACATAACAATACACGGTAATATTTCTGAAGTATAATCTTTAGGACAAAAAAGAGAACTGACTTTCTGAGGTCAGCAATAATGAACACCAATCCGGGCAAAGATGTAGATGAACTCTACCAGCTATTGGGTAAGCGCGTAAGTTTACTGTTTACTCGACCGGGTTATCATAAGCTCTAAAAACAGTATTATTTAAATAATACTGTCATCGGAGAAATACAGCTTTATAACGTATACCAAAAAGTTTCTTCTAAAGGAGAACATTTAGCAAGATGGAAATTATGGTAGGACATACCAAACCTCGACAGTGCTGACATTAAAATGTATGGTGGTGATACCATTCCGGCGTGTTATCACATTTAGTCTCTGTTACGGTGTTAAAATCAAACAAACCAACGAATATTTCTTTAAGTTGCTGTATGTTTATTTGGAAAAAAAAACAAAAAAATGTGCATATCATTTAAGGTACTCTTGAACACAATACTAGCAAAATTGTTAACATTTAGTTAATAGTTAACAATAAATTATTTCATCGGATTCGTTGAATTTATTTCTAACTTAATTTTAATAAGTAGGTACTGTGTTCGAATGTACCAAAAATGACATACTCGATTCCAATTTCCAATCCGCATGGTATTTATAATTCGAGAATAACTCGAACTGAGCGAAAAACGGAAGCATTTAGATTCAAATGCTGAGGTGATTTTTTTTTCTTAAACTTGTGAAAAGTCTGTAAAACCTACTAATTGTTTAATTTTACTGAAATTATGAATGCTAAAGTTTGTATGAATGGGTGGATGTTACTTACTCTTTTAGGCACAAAGTACTTTGCGGATTTAAATGAAACCTTATAGGAGTGTAATTTATTTAGAAGTTTTTACCCAGTCCAAAAAAGTGCGCAACGCCGCTAAAGAAGTTTTCACGTCAAAAAATATACAAATTGAGACGCGGGTAAAGCCGCTAGTGGATACTAGTATTATGCAAGTCTGGAATTTGAGATAAATATAACCAGTGTTGACCGATAAATAACTTAATAGAGGTCACAAAGTTTATTTCCATCACCGAACAAGAACAGGTAAAATTGTTAATAACAAATTCAATAAACAAATGTTGCTTGGCTAAAAATAGCATAATTTAATCATTCAAGTGAGTGAGTAATATATTCTAACCATAGAGTTTCGTATACACAGACAATAATAATTATTATGTGTTCGTAGTACACATTAATAATAAATATTGTGTTTAGCATTAAAATAAATTTTCTCCTAGATTCAATTTTAATCTTAAAAACCAAAACCTTAATTACTTAAGCGCAATTTAAATAGTAACTAGTATTTTATTATTTCAGATGGGTGTTATAATTTATACATGTGCGTATGTTTGTTTGCTGCCATCATAGTTTTTGAATGGAAGAACCGATTTCGATAATGGTTTTTTTGTTTAATATCTCTAGTTCTTATTTTATTTTATTTTTTTTTGATAGTTCTTATTTTTATGTCTTTTTTATGATATTGGAAGGCAAAAAAGCAGACGGATTTCCTGATGGTAAAAAATTAACGCCGCCTTGAGACACTAAAGGTGTTAGTGGTGCGTTGACAACGTGAAGACGAGATGTTATGCCTCGAGCAAAAGTAAGTTTACCGGCTACTTTACCCTCCGACTCCGGTAAGCCGGTAACCGAAAATACGAGGAATTATATATGTGTTTTATCGGGGGTTATTGTTTTTTTTATTTTAGTTTTATCGCTTCATTGGTCATGGGATCACCTTACGCACTTCTAATGCCATCGAACATCCATCAGAATTAGGTTCGATTTTCAATTTGGTTAGTGACTTTTCTTATAAACATAATATTATGTCTGTTTTTGGGTCTTTCTTCATACTTAGTTCTACGATCTACACTAAAGTAGGTGGCCTACCTATCGCCAAGCAGGCACTTATCCAATTCCAGGAAACGTTGCTTTTATTAGAAAATTGAAAAAACACATTTCTTACATTACACTTTAATGATGCCTGACCCGGGAATCGAAGGCGAGTACAATATAAGTTCAACGCCAACATGGGACTGCTACAAAGGAAAGACAGAAGTTTGTATAAGAAAAATTGAGGCGTTGTCATTCCTAGTTTCCCTGCAATTTTCCCCGTTTTCATCTTAAATGTGAACTTTCTCCTGACAATAACTAAAACAGTTAAAAAAAAGAATTAGCAACATTGGATCACCCGTTTAGGCGTGATGCGATTACCACGCGAAATGAGGATTCATTTTTATATATGTATAAATATAACTAGCTGTTCCGGCAAACTTCGTTGCACCCGTTCATTTTGTATGGGAAAATTTAAAAAATGATTTTAATAGTTTCCTTGCAGTCGAATGGGATGAAAAGTATCCTATGTCCGTCTTCTGGTTCTGAACTACCTCTCTGTAAATTTTCAGCTAAATTGATTCAGCCGTTCTAGAGTCATAAATAGTGGAACTAACACGACTTTCTTTTACATATATAGATTGAGTTATAAATGTAACTAACCCAATATTTATATGGATGGTTACTGACTTGCTATGTGAAAACCTAAGATGAATCATAGAAGCCAAAGAAATTATGACCTAATTATTAACAAAAACAAATCACGTTACATTTAAAGCAACATTCTTCTATCACAAGGTTACAGATTTAAAATTTTAAAAATAGTTTAATTATAAAATAAAATAATGTGTACCAAATACTTAAAAAATATAAATACACTAAAATTAAAAGTTCAAAGTTAAGTGACATACACATGCGTCCTTGTCACCAAATCAGAGAAATATTCTTGATATATTCCGAAGCCGTTCTCATTCATAGAACCTCATATTTATTTATTTTATTTTCATTTTGTTTTTTTTTGTTTGTATTCGGTCAAAAACGAATACATTTTGATGACTCTTTTTTTTAAAGTAGTTTTTGAGTTATATAAAACTGGATATTGCACAAATTGTACACACATCTAAATAAGTAAGTAAGTCTTCGTAGTTCGTGGTGCGGAACAAAATATTTTTCAGCAGTAAAGGTATCCTAGATGTTAACCGAGCTCTATGCTATTTTTACAAAAATGGATACAATTTCATTTATAATCTTATCCTTGAAAAGTGAGCAGACAAGCAAACAAATTAACAAACATCAAAAACCTTCGTTTCTACAGCCTATACACGATACGTTTTTCAAATATGTTATGTAAGTAGGTAAGTACATACTTACAGATTTAGTTTTGTTATTGTTTTGCTATTATATTATGTACCTATGCACATTGTACTGAAATTGATTTTTTTTGGAGTTTTGTTTGATTATTATACATTTTAATTATTACATACGGTTTATTAATTACACTTGTTTAATATTGGGTGGAATATGAAGCAAAAATTGAAAAAAATAGCTTATGTTTTTATGTATTTTTATCAAATTTGCGTGAAATCAGAGAAATATTTACCAACTAACGGACGTTTATATTCTAAAATGTGCGTTTCTAAACATCTGTCATATTCTGTGGTAACGGTAACGGCACCACTTACATGCAAACTCCCAATGAACAATCGGAAATCAACACCTATAAATGATATGCAAACTTTTGATGATATTGCAGAAAAAACACTTGACCTGAAAGAAAACGTGTTTAATAAAGTGCAATATTGAAAATAAGATAACAAATAAAAATCTACCAAGTGCCGAGGATAAAAGTGTATACTGCTTTCCATGAAGATATATTGTTACAAAAATACTAATCAGATAGTGTATCCCCAGCTTCATAACACATTATAACGTGAGTCATTCGACACGGTTTGACAACAAGTTGCCATCTCCGTATATGGATATTGACTGCTGACTGCGCCAGTTAAAATATTGACAATTTTATGTGAAATCTGATTGATTGATTAGTTGCCCGCACATGACTTTATGAAACCTTTTTATAAATAAATCTTACGTCAAGTGTAATTATGTTATGAGTTGTCTATCTTATATCATGGCGCCGCCATGATGGCGGTGATAAATGCTACCTACAATCGAAATTATCCAACTCACGCCAAATATGGTTTTTGACAAACGACGATACTTATATCTGCAGTTACAAATATTATAATATACTGTAGTCAGAAATTCAAAAACCACATTACTGCATCGAGTTTATAAGGTTCCGTTTCCATCCAAGAAGGTAACGACCATTTCGGAATCAAGAACCTTCCCAAAATACCTACAAAATTTCTTCGTTATTGGCTGAGAAGTTACTAAACAAACATACAAAAAACATACGATCGATCTCCCTCTTTTTGAAAAAACTAAAATCTCCATAAATTTTACCCTTTATATACTATCTTAAATATAAAATTCTATCTATCTTGTGTACAATGTTAAGTACGGTACTCTTCCAAAACGGCTTTACTGATTTTCACCAAATTTCATTTGCAAATTTAGTAGATCTAAGAATCAATTACTATCTATATTTTATGCCCCTAAATGATACGGACGACTCGACCCAATTTGTTTGCTATAATTACATTTAAAAAAATTACATAACAACGTCTGACGGGTCATCTACTATGTATATAATAACATTAAGTTTACTTAAAACAATATTTTGTCAAAATATATCATATTATGATAGATAGACACTTAGAAGGTAGTAAAATGTGGTAGCCTTCATGTCTGTGACGTAAGAGAAGGAAAGCAAACCCTGGTTTCTCAGGTTTAACGTAAGAAACAAATACAATTAACGCTAGGGTGATTATGTCGATATACATCTTTTTTTAGTTTTTGGCATGGGTATTAGCACTTGCCATTAGTCAAATTTAAAGTAAGTAAGTAAGTAACTTTTCTCCCATCCCCGAAGAGGTAGGCAGAGGTACAACCTGGGCACCCGCGACTAGGCGAAGACACTAAAGTCACATAATGTGATAGGTTTCAAGCCCTTCGCCAATCAGGTACACATCCATTCCCGAGCAACGTTTTTTTATATTAGAAAATTGGAAAAAACAAATTTTCTTTTTGTTGCTCGACCCGGGAATTGAACTCGGACCAAGCCCAACACCTGGACCGCTAGACCACAGAGTTTTAAGTTTGCATTAAGTTACCTGATTTAGCAAAATTGGTCTTGAATTGTTTAAAATCATTCATATGTCATCAAATAAAGTCGTGACAGTCTTGGATAAAGTGGCCTCCTTTAATGAGATTTGGCGTCAGCGAAAAGATACACAATACACTAATTTCTACATAAATATTTACTTGTGCATTTTAACTGAACAAAATTAAACAATATGCCGCCTAAATAGTCTAAATTTACTCAAAATATACATTAATTAATATACTAATTCAATTAAAAAAAATAACTGCGAACATGATGGCGCCAAAAACAACGTTTTTTTATGTTATGGTAATGATGGTAAGAAATTCACGCCGCCTAGAGACACCAAAGATGGTAATGGTGCGTTGCCAACCTGAGGTCAGGATGGTAGGCCTCGAGCAAAAGTAAGTTTATCGGCTACCTTACCCTCCGAACCGGAACACGTCATGACGTTATGGCGGCAGGAATAGGTAAGGCGGTGGTACCAATCCGGACGAGTCGCTGCGAAACTCTACAACCTAGTCAGATGTCTCGGTGTTAGTGATAGTAAGCCTATGCTCGCCTTTTACGAGCTGCCTGGCAAGAAAGGCAGATGGTCTATTCTGCACAGAAGCCCGGACCAACACGGGGAAACGATATCTTAAAACATAGTTTTTTACATTTATAAACACATCATTAATTAATCCATTATTCACATAAAAGAGCCAGGTTTGTTTTCCACAATCTTTACGTGCTTTCTTCTATCTCACTTTATTACCTTCCCAGTTCCCACTACCCAATTATTATGTTTATAATCCCTTCAAAGCTATTAAAGCGATTTCGATGAAATCTTTTTGCCCCTACTACTCTTCTATCCTAAGTCACTTAAGTACAATAATATGGTACTTAATCCTTAGTCACGTTATTTCCCCCGTGTTGGTCCGGGCTCCTTTGTAAAATAGACCATCTGCCTTTCTGTGCCTGGCAGCTCGTAAAAGGCTAGCAAAGGCTTACCGTCACTAACACCGTGACATCTGACTAGGTAGTAGAGTTTCGCAGCGACTCGCCCGGATTGGTAACACCGCCTTACCTATTCCTGCCGTCATAACTTCGTGACGTGTTCCGGTTCGGAGGGTAGGATAGCCAGTTAACTTAATTTTGCTCGAGGCCTAACATCCCGGCCTCTGGTTAGCAACGCACCATTACCACCTTTGGTGTCTCTAGACGGCGGGAATTTCTTACCATCAGGAAATCCGTCTGCTTGTTTGCCTTCCAATGCTATAAAAAAAAAAACGTCAGAGGTGTGCCAGTAAAGTGTTTCCCTAGAGCGCTCTTGACTTTTTATCCGTCTCAGTACTTACCACGTTTCAACGGTGTGGATCTAGACTAGATTGTAGGCTGTGGATGGACAAACTGACAAATCGAATCTGTACGATATTAAATTTAAGCTAGCTGTCGTATTTGGTATAGGGTCTTTTGACGATCACAATCTTTAATTATTTCGTTAACAGATTTAAATAGTGTACTATATATAATAAAATTATGTGTGTAATAATGTGTATATAATATAATTAACTAAAAACATTCATACTCAATGTTGAAATATCAAATCTTAACATAACGAGCTAAAATTGGTTTCTGAATAACAAAATGGCGCTTTACTGTCGTATGAAGCTGTTTAGTAGATCCCTAAAAGGAAATTCAACTGCATAGGAGATGTAAGGTGTTTCGGCTTGACCCAGTAATGATTGATTAGGTTTTGTTCTGCTTAAGCCATAATGCAGTTTCCAGTTTGTAAAGTGGTTGAATTGCAAATCTTCAGGTGCGCCCTATGGTGATGAAGTTCGTGCTTTAATCAGCAAATCATTTAAACGATAAAACCGCCTTTATGTACCTACCCAATATCGTCTTACCATAAGGGCACACGGGGCCAGTGCCCAGGGCCCCCATATTCAGAGGGCCCCGAAGGATCGACTTTTTCAATAAATTTTAACCTTAAAATATTTTGGCTGGGTGCCTTACTTCTTTTCGTTGCCCTAATTCTTGAGAATTCAATTTCGCAGCTTAAGAACGACTAACTAATTTGTCAATAATTGTGAGCATAGAAAGTGACATTCTTCAGAAAATTGAGTTTGAGGATTTAATAGAAGATGTTGCTCAACAAAAATCCCGAAAGAAACTATTATCGTACTCAGATAAAAAACAACAGCATACCAATACTGAAAAAAATTGTAAAGTTTGACTTCTTTATATTCCAAAAGAGCTCCAAATTATTGTGTGCGGATGTTTTTTTGTGCCCAAGGGCCCCAGCATAATCTGAAAAGTATATTTGCACCAAGGCACATCCCACCGTCGCGGTAAACAAATAGGTTACATTCTCCGAAACGCGGCTACTTTCCTGGGCGACTGTTTCAGGAAGTGGCATATAGAAGATAAAAGTGCAGCGGTGTACTTTAATCGAAGCCTCACACCCAGCCAACTGATGAGACCCAGTCGTAACCTGGGACCATCAAAATGTTGGGCAGTGCGATTCCCTTTGAAAATTCAACAAAATACCTAATGGCCACTCTACACAAAAATATGTCGTTTAAACCGCATTTTTCGCGTGTCACAAACAAGGCTAAGTACGTATTTAGCCGAATCTATTATCTAATTAATAAAAACAGTAAAATATCATTTCGTAACAAAGTGACACTTTACAAATCATGTGTTAGACCTATATTAGCTTACGGTAGTTGTAGCCTTCGCATATTCCTTCCCGTACCTACCATCTTAAAAAGTTACAAGTAGTTGAGAACTAGACTTAACTTACCTTAGGCGTTACGCAGATTGCTATATAGAATAATATGGGCAAATCATCCTAAATACTAACTAATCCAAACTAAATTACCGTTTATCTTAAAATAATGAATATGACACATAATGACATCTTGCAATAAGCCGACGACGGCAAGTATTGTAGTTTTAGTAAAACATTCAATGGAATAATCAAATTTCATTACACTTTTTTGTTTTTTTGTTTTTGGTTGGGCCTTTTAAAATTCACTATATTCTAAGCAGTTTCTGGAATTAAGTAAGTATATTTAATAATTCATGTTTTTTTACATTTGTTTTTTCTTATATCGACCCGAGTCCCTTTGGTAGAATGTACAGCAAGATGAAGTTACAAAAACCTCGCGGTTAGCAACACATTAGCCATTAAAAAAATTTAATAGAATAGACCATGCGCTAGTCTGAATGACAGCTCTTAGAGGCTCAAAGAGTCATTACCAACAAAAGCACTGGTAGTAGAGGGCTGCGCATGAACTTGCCGAGGCTCAATGTCGAAATTCAAGTTGCCATTATGTCAATGTTTGATCCCAGACTATAGGGTAAAGGTCTAGCAACCCTCCACGGGACAGCGACGCACCTATTAGACATAGGCGTGCTGTCTATAAATCACGATTGTCTGTAACCATCAGGAGAGCCGTGTGCTCGTTCACTGTCTTATCCCATTAAAAATAATGACTTATGTGTCTTTTTAAAAAGGTTATGTTGTTTTAATTGAACTTAAATTATATTCAACCAAATTATCCAATTTATTTACGTTTTCCGCTTATTGCCAGTATATGTCCACAAAACTGTTAGTTAAAACTTTTCATTTAGTCCCTATCCGATGTCCTCAATTAAATAATTATAGTGGAGACGAAAGTTTACCAATTTATCTAACAGACAAACAGCAATATTCATTAAATTCAATGTAGGGTGTCGATACCAATACAATATCAGGGACTTCAAATTGTTAATAAGGCCGCTTGCACGTTCCCGGGTTAAATATAATAATTGAACTCATTTAACACTTGCGTGTTCTTGGGTTAAGTATTTAACTCTGAGTTAGCTTCTAACTAGGTTTAAATCACTTTAAATTTGACAGTTTAACTCATTATTAAACTTAACCCAGGAAGGTGCAAACAGCCTATATACGAATAAATAAAATTGAAGGGTCTGTTTATTATATTAAAATAACTATTTTTACTGCATTTTTGCCTGTCAGTTTGTTCCGGTTAATTTTTGAAACTTCTGGACCGAGGCTGACGGTACTTCCACTAGCAGGTAGCTAATGAAATAAGAAATAACTTACTTTTAATTTAGACCTTTTTTTGTTAAATTCAACGTGCACGAAGTTGCAGGTTCAAATATAAAAAAAAAAAATATTTAAACCTGGTTAGATTTTCTCCATGTTGGTCTAGGTCCATTGTGTAGAGTAGACCATCTGCTCTTCCATTGTCCTGTCATGCAGCTCGTAAGATTCGTGCAAAGTTTAAATAGGTCATTACCTCCAAGACCACCGTTGACAGAGTACGGTACAGCAACAAGACCGGAAGTAGTAGAGTGTTGTGCAGCAACTGCCTGGGTAGGGATCCACCTCCTTACCTATTCCTGCCGCCATACTGACAGCGTAACCGGTAGACTCGCACATTAGGTCTAACAACTCGGCCACAGGATGGTGACGGACTTTTATCATCTATGGTGTCTACAGGCCACGGTTATGTCTTACCTCCAGGGGAGCTGCGTGCTTGTACGCTGTCTTTTGCCATTAAAAAGTTAAAAGTTAACTCCGAGTTAAATAGTTAGCCCAAGAAAGCGCAAATTGCCCTTATCGATCCAATCATTACAATATTTTAACCGAGGTTTTAACCCTGTTTATAAATACAGCACTGAACAATCATAGCATGATGTTAGATTTTACTGTTTTATGGGAATTGAAGTAAATAAGAAATACATTATACATACATAATATATAGATTTGTATCTACAGTCTGTCATCGTCTATTGCCAATCTAACGCCAGGGTGTACCTCTTGCGTGAGTGAGTTGGTTCTTTTACACAGGAACATAACTGTGGTGAGCACCATGGCAATTCGATAGATTTATCGCTAATCTTAACCACGTAGTATCGTTTTAGTTACAAACGACACCGCCCTCGACTTTTACGAGCAGGATCTATGTAATCTCCCTGTGGTTAAGTGGTCCGATGTCGGTATTGGCTACATGAGGTCCCGAGTTTGATTCCATAGCTAAGCCACTAAAAGTTTGTTTTAATTTTCTTATAAAAACAGCTTTGCCGGAAACCCAGTTGGCTTTAGCTTCGCCGCCTATCACATTTCAGGATTAAAGTACTTACGGCTATAAAAAAAAAATAACCTTCTACCAATCGTATTTGTGTCTGTCGTGGTTGTTTTTTGTTTTTGATTGGTGGTGGTTCGAGGATACGGGCTTTATTAATTTTTTTTAATTTTAATTACACAGGTCTTACGGAAATCGAACCGATCGAACGAGATACTAATAAGCTGATTAATTTATTTTGTAGGGTGTAAACTCAGCAATTAAATATGTACGCCTATATGTTTAATTACCAGCTAATAGTATAGCAATCAGTGCGACCTTAATGAAGCGAGAAGGCTTAAAAAGCTTTGCTTGTCGGCTTCAGAATGCGTCAAAAACAATTTTCTGAATAAAACATGTCATTAAGATTGTAGAAAATATGATATATATCCAATCGAGAGCCTCTCACTTGTTAGTTAAGTTTTTGCTAGAATTTTTTAAGATAACGCTAAACTACCTTAGGAAGGCAATTTTTTAACAATAGTGCAATAATTAAGTTATCGCAAATGAATTTTCTACTTTAACTTTAAAGAAATAAGTACTATATCTATTCAAGTCTGTTTCTTGGTATATAATGGCGCCGGCAGTTCCCAATTAGCGCAAATATCAGACATTTCTAGTGTATACAGACGTCCTGTCGTATTTTACAAGAGTAAAGTAATATATCATTGCTATGGTCTTACAAATACCTGCTAAAGAATTCTTATATGAAAACTCATAAACTTTCGAAGTTAGCTCTTTTTAACACATCACATACTAGGCTATTATTTAAATTTGGAATTTTTTTTTTTGCGAGTTAATTGGTTTTAGACATTGCCAGATTAATGACGTCAATAATTTTTAATGCGATTAAACTAAATCAGTTTTTGAATTAGTACTTATATATAAAAAAAATCATGTTTTATGCACTTATATTCTATGTGGTGGTAGAGTGCTTTGCAGCACAGGGCCCCATACCAGGTAGGGATCCACCGCCTTACCTGTTTCTGTCGCCGCCATAACTTTATCAGATTTCGGTCAGAAGAGTAGGGTAACAGGTACATTTGCACAATATAGCTTCCATCCCGGGCTCAGGACAGCGACCCACCTGTAACATTTATGGTTTCTACTTTCTGTAGGTCACTGTAGTCTCTTACCAGCAACAGAGTTAACTTGTTCGCTGACCTCTACAACAATACATTTCCAGTTTATCTGTTTGTCTTCATTTGCCTACCCAATTAATAATTGTTTCAGTGAACTACAAAACTTTAATAATATATTTAGCAATATTTAAATGTTTTGGGGTCAGCAGTCGTCGTATGAAAGTTAATTAACAATACCTGATATAAAAGGTCAGGTCGGAGGTGAACATTTATTTTAAAAGAAGTAGCATACCGAGTAAATAATGAGTATTAAAATAAATTTCTCCACGCCCTCGTTTTATGCTCTTAGTTATTTACGCGCTACCCAATACTCCAGTGGATGCAATGAGTGCCTAATCTTATCTAATAAAAAAAGCCCAAGACGCAATATAAAAGATGGAAATTTTTAAAGATCATTTTCAGTTTTAATGTCATTACAATCCCATTAATGATCGCAAAAAATATCATTCTTGATTGGTGACAACAACCTTTTAAATGTCTACTAATAGGTATATCTCTGTCGTATACAATATTTATTTTTTTATAGAAGAGGCGCATGGTCATAAAATGTCTTCGGCTATCCAGTGAACATACTTTAGATAAAAAAAAGATTCATAATTCGTAACGGTGAGATTCGAGAAAGAGTGGGATTAAAAGAAAGAATGGGTTTTAAAAAGAGAAAGGGCATACTCCGTTTCTTCGGTAACTTGGAAAGAATGCCATTCTTGACAAATCATATCATATATAATGCGAATGTGGACGTATGTATACCTACACCGAGGAGACCAGGGTTGAAATTCCATCAAATTCAAATTAACTGGTTTTGTTCGAAGGTAGAGTCAAGAGTCTTGCAAACTGGCGTGTTTGTATGAAAAAGATAATGGATGTGGGGGAATCCAGGAAGATCTGCAAGGATCGTGACACAAATGCCAATGCACTCGATACTCACAGAATACCCCGTAAGGGACTTGGCGTGAACATGTGTATGTTTGTAATAAAACATTCATCTAATAATACTGAGAATGTAGGAGCCGTACATATGACCTTTTTTTTCAAAGTCGGTCAAATCCAATTTTTCAGGGTAACGACTACCACGTCTATTTTTTATCACTCATTCATCATCTTACTTGCCTTCCAAACTTACAAAAATGTATTTTAGTTCTAAATTGAGTTTTTTAAATAATTAACACGTTTTGGTAGAGTTCAGTAACCACATTATCCATAATTCACTGAGAAGATATGGTCTGCTTGTTGTAATTAAAAAGATCATTGTAGCAAGAACTATTAAGATGTTAGTTACGTATAAAAATCTCAATTACAAAAAATATCTCGTCAATTTCGAATTATTATGCAAGAAAAAAACTCCCGAGTCTATACCATTTTAGGTGAACCATGAACGTATGAATGGTATTGTATTAATGGTGAATATTTTGTTAACAAAAAATATATTTTTATGACAAGTTTTTAATTCTCAGACCTATCACCAGTAGCAAACTTGAGAAGTGCCATTCAAAACGTATAAAATGAGGCAAAACACGCTAGGATAATGTTGGAAAATTTTAGGAATTCCTATGTCCACCTTTCAGTTCCCTCTTTGGATCAGCTCCACGTCATAATCATTTTGCATTGGCATCCGAATTAACCAAACATGCAAAATTTTCAACTCTATTGGTAACCGGGAAGTGGAGCAAATTGAACTGATTCCACCCGGAGAAACATACATTCGTTGCAAGCTTTGGTTGCAAGGTATAATACAAAAGTTTATCAAATAGTCTAAATGCATTCTTAGTTCAAAAATTGAATTCTAAATTTAAATTTTGAATATTTTGGAAAGATAAATACTTACATCATTTTAATTTAGCTGAAAACTTTTTTAAAAAATAGATTGTACCTAAATTAGATATTTTAGCTACTAAAGAGCTTTATTTTTTGCAATAAAGCATAATGGTTCTTTATGAAATGAAGTACTCATAATGCTTTATGTGTTCAGTGACTCCATAATTTACTCCAAACTAGTTTATCTGTTTCAACTCTACAAAGCTTGAATTTAACTTCGAATGGAGAAGGTCACTAACATTTTTACTAACTCCTTTCTTTTAACCACATTAAATGTAAAGTGTTTTGAACAATTGAAGATCGAACACATTCAGATAGAATTGCTATTTTTGGTATCTCCGATATCACCGATAAGGTAGCCAAATTACAAAAGTTGCCCAACCCGGTATTCGAACCATCTACCTTCCTGAGTTAGGCAGCTCGTAAAAGGCGAGCATAAGTTTACCATCACTAACACCGTGACATCTGACTAGGTGATAGAGTCTCGCAGCTACTCGCCCGGGTTGGTGCCATCGCCTTACCTACATTACATATTTGATGGGTATTCCTGGTGTGACACCACCTGGTGTGGATGTCTGTGGGAGGTTGTGATCACTTACCATCAGTAGGGTTCTTTGACTGGAACAGTAGGGTTACTCTGGAATCTCGATTGCATGAAAATTGGAAATGAGATTTGGATATTTCATTTTAGGTACTCTTGAATACAAAACTTGCGAAATATTAACAAATAGTTAATACCTAGTAAACATTTTTTTTTATCAGATTCGTTGAATTTATGTCTAACTAGCTGTCCCAGCGAACTTCGTTGCACCCATTCAGTTTGTATGGGAAAAAGGGATTGCTTTTTCCATTTTTCTTACAATTTTCCCGATTTTTCTCTTCATAAAAACTTTTTTCTGGCGATTACGAACACAATTAAATAATTAGCCAAATCGATTCAGTCGTTCGGAAGTTATGCACTTAGCAACACATTTGGCAATTCATTATATATTATAGATCTTTAGTTTTAAAAGCCCTGATGATGCTGTAAACAGTGAAACCGGTTGGCTAGAAAGTAGCAGAAAGTGTTAAATAAAGTATACAGTGGATAAGTACAAGTGTTAACTGCAAACAAAGTGTTTATAAAAATGGAATTCCACCAAGTGCCGACGATAGCAAGTATAGATTCCATTATATATTATAAACTACTTGTTAATTATCCGCTATTAAATGTTTAAAAGTACCTAAAATGACATACGAATCTAATTTCATTCATGACATCGAGATTCAAGAGTAACCCTACAGGTCACACTAGCCTGTATGACCTCTTTTCTATAACAAATTATTATACGTACTCTACATTCATATCCGAACGTACTTAATTTTAATATTGTTTTATTTTATTTCAACTGCCAGTATTATACAATTGACAATTAATTAAGTTAATTGGCCATAGATTATGAATGTTGTTGTAATAATTATTCCTATATAAGGATTTTACATTCAAATTAAGTACTATTATAAATATAGCAATATTAACAAATATCAATTTATTGGGACAGAGTTAAGAAGTATAAAAACAATTCCAACTAGCATAATATGCAACTAATAGGGATAACTTTTAAGCATTACGATAAGTCACAGAGTGATAGTAATTTTTAACCGTCTAACAAAAAAGTCCTCCTTTTTATACTAATATATTTGACTCCTATATTATGTTATAAATGTTAATAGTCATCCGTCATTTCTTTTTTTTTATGATATTTGAAGGCAAACAAGTCCGTCTGCTTCCTGGTGGTAAGAAATTCACGCCGCCTAGAGACACCAAAGGTGGAAATGGTGTGTTGCCAACCTTAGGCTGGAATGTTAGGCCTCGAGCAAAAGTAAGTTTACCTACATACAGTCTAAATGTTCATCACACAAATGCCTACCCTCGTTGGGAATTGAAGCCGCGACTCGCGGTATGTTGATGTAGTTAGGCGTGTACGCTACCTGCTCTAAGTCGTTTAATTGCCACTAATTGTACCAAGGCATAATCCTTCCCACTGTTCTTTTGTCGCTACTGCAATGGTTTTAAGGGTTATAGATAAGTATTCGGTGTTATTTGAAAGCTAACAGTATGCTTTTTAATAACGTTAAAATAGAGTTTGGAAAAGCGCCATTAAAAAAAGTAATCTTAAAAAAACGTGTGGTAGTGTGCGATTTTTTTGTTCTCGAGTGTATATTTCGAACATCAAGTAGGGAAAGGTGGGGTAAGACGGGGTAGTGAGGCAAGACGGGGACCTAATGGGTTTCAATTATTCCAACTTTGCTACTGTGCGGCTACTGGTACCATCTATTATATTAGTTGGGTAACTTTTTAGTTCCACATGTTTTATAGCGGTTGGAGAACGTTTTGTAACTTTGTAAGTAATTATTTACTTTTTTACTTGTTGTATTTAATTTTTGAGGCACACAACAGGCCTGAATATTCAAAACGTGCTATATATAGGTCATACGCGTATATTTTTTCTTAGTACATGTCTATTATAGTGTTAAATACACTACAATTTAGTTTCGTTGAGCGCGTTTTCTAACCTAAACTTTTTATTATTTTTGAAAAAGTTTTTGGGGCATGTAAAGGAATGAAGCACGATGCAGTACTCCATCTTGCCCGCTAGTTATATTTCACACTGTTCAGTTTATTATTGATAATAACGTTCATGATCATGGTTCTATAAAAGAAAGACAAAGAGAGAAGAAAGAAAGTATGAGACAGGAAATTAGAGATGTATTAAATGGGAAAAAAGGTTATAAATTAGAGAGTAAAACTGGCAGTGTCTTTCAAACTACCCTTGAACGAAAAATTAATAAAGCCAGAAAACATGACAATCGTGTGCAGGATCTCAAGGTATCTTTGGGCCTGATTGAAACTGTTTTTACTAAAGGTGAGGAATAGGAATTCGTAATTTAGTTAAAGGAAATAGAAGGGCGTTTGCTTGGATTAACAACTACTGAACTTGTAGGTATACGAAAATTAGTATAGGTACGAATTCGCAGTTCGAAATAATAATACAGAACAGAGGCAAGCTGGAAAAGATTGGCTATGTGGATTTTAATAAAGTTGCAGTGAGCAAGTTTTTTGAACTGCTAGGAAAATCGTTAGATGAGTATCCCTACACCCTAGACAGAATATACAACTGTGAAGAGACCGATGTAACAGTTGTGGTTGCTGCAACTGGAAAAAAGCAAGTGAGGCTTTAACCTCCGCTGAGAGACGGACGACTATAAATATGTCTAATTACCTATAACCCATCTTTCCCAGGGGGGTACCCCATTTTTCCCTGTCGGTGCGGTATGATGGTGATTAGGTAGGTACTTTTTTCTTGATTCTGTTATTTCTACTAGAATATTTTTTTTTTGTTTTGTTTGATTATGATTTAAAAGCAGAAAGACTGTTTTTTTAATTAAAGTTTCTAATTTTTAAAATCAAGCTGTCGCTTTTATTCCACATATTTCCTTAAGGTCCCCGTCTTACCCCACCTTTCCTTAATCAGGATGCTTGTTTTTCTTTCAATTCAATGAAACAATTAAAATAACTATTCTTTTTAAATAAAAAGTATCCTTATACTTAAAACTCGACCAATGCTTCAATCTACACATCCCCAGAGACAAACTAAGGGGCTATTTTGAGAAATGGTTTAATTTGGGATATCTCACGCTTATAGTAAGAAATAAGTTAAGTGGATGTTTCACAGCTGCTGTATTTTTAAACAGAATGTAGTCAAAGATTTTAGTTCATATTTGCACGTAATGTATATTGTACAGGTACATATAATAATACCTTTTGCCTGCACAGTGCTCAAAACAAGGGAAAATTACTATCCGTTTGTTTGTTCACTTTTCGCGAAAATACTTCTTTACTGATTTTTACCAAATGTTGTGTAGTGCTTACTACTTAGTAGCTTACAACGCGCTTATATAATACTAGAGGTCCGCCCCGGCTTCGCACGGTTATGAAATACCTATACAATACATTCCTCTTCAATCATTTTATCTATTAAAAAAACCGCATCAAAATAACGGATTTTAAAAAGTTTCAAAGATAAGCATACAAAGGGACATAGGGTCTAGGAACATAGGGACAGAGGAAGCGACTATGTTTTATACTATGTATTGATTTAGGATACCTTTTACTTCAAGAAAATCTTTCTTTTCAATCAATAACCAAAATAAGTCAGTTACTATAGTTACCATAGGTTTTAAAGTTGTGTTTGTATATGTTTTGAGAGATAAACCTGCCAAGTGCGAGTCGGTCTCTCGCACCGAGGGTTCCGTACAAACCTGTAGTGTACACCTATGCAAAAGTTCACCCATCACATTATGTTCCATGATGTAACTAAACGTTTACATTTTCGCAATTTTCCTCTGCACTTTAAGACGTTGCTTTGTACTAAATTTCATGATTCCGAGTCCACTAGAAGTACTTCATATGTTTCCTCATTGAGAGTTTCGAAAATTTCTAGAAATTTGCAACATAAACGGCTGTCTCTTTTGATTGGTTTTGCTTAGAAGATTTTTTGCAGCTTCAAGGAACATTGACTTTTTGGTATACACTTCAGCTAGATCTCCATGCTTTTTATTGAGACACAAACGAACGAACAAAAATCTAGGATCACTATTTTGTTATGAGTTCCATTTTTTTCTGTCTCGGTACGAAATCCTAAAAACCGGGAACATCGCAGAGAAAATATAAAAAAATATTTCCAATACAAATTGTTAATAGCCATTATTGTCAAGCGATACGAATTTCCGTTCGAAGAGAGATGAATCCCTATTAATAATCGCAGTCCTGTTCCTGGGAATGTTAGACCTACCAGACCAAGTCCAGTGACTACCTCTGTGGTCTAGCGGTTCAGCGGTCGGGCAACAAAAAGAAAATTGTGTGTTTCCAATTTACTAAAAAAATGTTGCTCAGGATAGGATATGTGCCTATTTGGCGATAAGCTTGCCACTTATCACATTGTGGGACTTAGTATCTTCGGCTAGTCGTGGGTGCCCTGGTTGTGCCTTTGATGGTCTCTTCAGCGATATGGTTGTGAAGATACTTACTAGTGACTACCTTACCCTTTGGAGCCAAACATGACAGCCTCACTATGGCGGCAGTAATAAGTAAGACGGTTGATCTACCTGGGTAAATTGCTGGTCATCATTCTAACCATAGGTCTTGTTTTTGGTTGAGAGACAAACAGATGGTATTTTCTACACAGGGGCCACAGACCTACAAGGACAAAATACAGATATAAGTATAACAGACATAAAAAGAGACAAAAAAATAGCCAGTGTTGATATTTTATACGAGTACTTATCTTTTTCAGTTAAAGAGTGAAATCGAAAAAAGTAGTCACAATAAGGGGTCCAAGAAATAGTTGTTAATATTATAATTTTTAAAAAATAATGAAATATGATAGATTGGAGTGACAATTCGACATCCACTTCTTTTTTTTTAAATAAATTGTGCATGTTTTTTATGCATCGTTTAAAAACTGCTTACTACCTATCATAAGTTTAATTATGTTAATATTCTAAATGAAATATGGTAAACTTAAAATCCATGCTATACCTATTTTATTAATATCAGTCAAAAAGGATCAGATTGAAGAAAAATGACACAGTTAGAACGTATGTATGTAGGTAGGTATACTGCCTACTGCCTCCATTTAATAATCAAGAATTTCACATTCGAAGAAATGTAATAAAAAGTTGATAAACATTATTTTGTCAGTCTGTTTGTAATGGTTTGTAGTAAGTAATACATTTTCCCGCCAACTGGAAACCCTGACCCCGCGGCGTGAATCACGCGATCCAGCACGAAAAACCACATTGACTGTGAATTGTTCCCAAATATCAAAAAATATTTCCAATTAGACATATTTTGTGGATTACCATAAGCTTTTAAAACAATATAATTACAATAATAATAATCAACGGAGGAAGACAACCTTAAGACTGATTAAAAGACATGGAAATAATACTGCTATTAGCGTTCATGGTAGGGCCTGGTTATCACAATTTATGTATTGCCAAACTTCTCATTCTAAAAATAAGCTCCAATTTTTCATTTTTATACATAAGTCAAATTTTACGACACGGTAATCTAACGGTCTATTGGTCACAATGAGAACTATGATATAAAAGCGTTATAGAAAAGTAAGGATCGGTTGATTTTTTATCTAGCGTCCATGTGACGGTAACGAAACGGCCAAGCCATATAACTTTAGGTATTATTTTGACGTAAATGTAAAGTTGTGAAATTGGAGCTTATAGAGTTAGAGCGTTTAGATTGAGAAGCTTGACTCTACATGATTTCTGATTTCATTTTACATAAAATTGTTTTATGGGTTTTCATTTCGTTTTTAAAGTTGAATGAGAGGATACTACTAGGAAATTGCTGTGTGGAGGCTCGATCTGAACGGTGCCACCGCTTTATGTATTCCCGCCGCCTTAACGTCAATGCTAACCATTGTTGTGGTCCGTGCTACAGGCTAGGATAGGCCGTAGATTCGCACTCCTGTCTTAAAACCCCGGCCACAAGATAGTAACGTGGTAATGTTTTCCATACATTGATACAAAATATGTACCTGTTTCCCAAAAAAATCCAAGTATTAAAATTTTCGTATTGTTTCTAACTACGAGTATATTTCAAAACACAAAAATAAAAAGAAACCATTCGTATACCAAAATTCAGCTTTCTATGACTTCAGAAAGTCCCCTATGAATTTTAATGATTTGAAGTGAATAGATCTGTGACGAAATCGGTGAAAAAAAGTACCTACAGATAACATTTAAAGTTTAAGTTTTAGGTATGCTTGAAACTGCAGCTGAAACTTTAATAAGTCTACTATACACATACTATACATATAGGGTTTTATCTTTATCTGGAGTAGGTAAACCAAAACGTAGTTATGAGGGTTAAAAATATAAATGTGGTGTCGTGGGACACCAGGTAGGAATGAAGTTCCTTCGGCTAATGTAGAATCGACACAATTCATGATGCTAATGATACTATGCATTGGCGGGGTGGAGTGACGGAGAAAGAGAAATATACTACTCGCTTGTATATACGACTGTCGCGCCAGCGCACGTCTCATTTAATGGTTTTTCCACAATTTTTTTTTACGGTTTTCACGCAGCAAAATTCCTATTTCCTCCAACGTAAGGAACTTCGTTCCAAAAAAAGTCGCATTTCATATAAACTCTCAACCTCTAATTTACGCTTTGGGGACATCAAATTTGAAAGGTTTAGAAGTTTTTTGTTTTTTATTTATTAATATTAGCTTAGGTGTACATGCCAAACTTCAACTTTCTAAGACTTGATGTGAGTCAGTGACAAAATTAATAGATTTTAAATATTTATCAACAATCTTTTAATTATATTATATACAGTCGAATTTATAATTGTTTAATATGTTTTCTATAGAAATCATATCCTAAATGTTTATCTCATGTAATTCAAACAAAAATTACCAGGATTCAAACTAACGACGAAACGCTTCTAGGAAAGGTTATGATATGCCCTCGCGTTTCGCTGATGCCGTGACCCCAGATAGTGCATCTGACGTTCAC
>NJDD01001846.1:0-22727 GCA_002245505.1 Calephelis nemesis | reverse complement strand
GTTCCAAAAAAAGTCGCATTTCATATAAACTCTCAACCCCTAATTTACCCCAAATTTGAAAGGTTTAGAAGTTTTTTGTTTTTTATTTATTAATATTAGCTTAGGTACATGAAAACCTTCAACTTTCTAAGACTTGAAGTGAGTCAGTGACAAAATTAATAGATTTTTAATATTTATCAACAATCTTTTAATTATATTATATACAGTCGAATTTATAATTGTTTAATATGTTTTCTATAGAAATCATATCCTAAATTTTTATCTCATGTAATTCAAACAAAAATTACCAGGATTCAAACTAACGACGAAACGCTTCTAGGAAAGGTTATGATATGCCCTCGCGCTTCGCTGATGCCGTGACCCCAGATAGTGCATCTGACGTTCACACTCAGAGACGTCCGTTAATTTTTAATCTATCATTAAATCATAATATTGTATTGAAAATGTCAACTAAATGTCTGTCTAACGTTTTTGAGTACGATCGTGAATCTTCGCTTTATTACATTTAAAGTGCATTTCAAGAAGTCCAGAGTTACAGTAGTTGCGGTTCCTCAGCATTCGGCGCCAGTCACCGCAGAGATTTCATCGGGTCGTTTATTTTCGGCGGCAACAATACGTGACCGCCATGTTTGGATGCACTTTAACTCAAGCATGGCTCTCAACGCGATATCCACCTTAAAAAATTCTTAATCTCGCTGTACGGTACTAATTGCCTTTTTTTCACCAAAGATGGAAATATTCAATTTAGGCATAACTAAAACTGGTTTAAGCTTTCAATGCTAGAGTTGTAGAGGTCAAAGATTGTGGTGATATAAAAAGCCAAAAATGTCTAATTAAATTAATATCTCTGGGCAAATTACACAAATTGAACCCAAAAATCCCAAAGTACGCAAATTATACGCATGTGTTATGTCCTATGGCTGTAAGTCAGTGCTACTATAATGTAATACGCAGAAAAGTTTAAATGTAGACAATGTAGTAAAATATATCACTTACTGGAAATATACACATCGATGTTCATAACACTAATGGCTACCCTGTTGGAAATCGAACCCGAGCCTTGCGGTTGGTCGGTGGAGTTCAATCAAATTAAGTTGAAAGTTTGAAACTTCGTTCGCATGGACTTCAGTTTTGGGGTTTCCGCTAAAACCTAACTAAAAGTATGCTCTAGCAGGCTATTAGCACGGTAATATTACGTGCTATTAGTCCTTACCTTCGACTTCAGTCATTTATTAATAACTAGCGGCCCGCTCCGGCTTTGTTTTCTTGGCCTAGAAGAGCCGCCTGCTTGTTCATCTGTACTTAGGTATAATAAATATGTAGAAGGGTCAATTCTGTACATTGAAAATATTGAAAAAATAAATAGCAGGGGGTGTTAATGGATCAATACCAAACCCAAATATGTGATTAAAAAAATTTTGTCTGTCCGTCCGTCTGTATGTTCAGGCATCACGTGAAAACTAACGGTTCGATTTCGATGAAACTTGGTATAATTATACCTTATTATCCTGGGCATAAAATGGGATACTTTTTATCCTGGAAAAATACGTAGAAAAAATTTTTTTTTTTTCAGTTGTATCACGCGAAGACCGACATCCGCGCGGACGTAGTCGCGGGCGGAAGCTAGTTATCTAATAAATTAAAAGAACAACTCATTGTTATATCTTATAACTTATCTAGGTACGACAAGACGACAAAAGATAGTATTACTGTATATGAGTAACTACATCTTAAGAACTAGACTGTAATAAGCCTAAGTAACAGTAGATAGCCGAAAGGCTATTAAAGTCGACGGTTTTCGGTTTACTGCTAGAACTATAGATTTATAGCTAATATTAATAACATACCTACTTAAAGATAGAGATAGGCCTATTAGAATTTTGTTGCTAGGATATTATTGGTATTTATTAAAAAACAACAGCGCAGCGGTTGCCTGGTTAGTAATCTAAAGTAGCCTTGTCTCTTATCTTGGATAGATTATTAATATTCAGCGTTAGAGTACATTTTAAATCTATGGCTAGAACCTCCCTTCTTAGAAAATTATGCAAAAATTAATATCACATCATCCCACATTGAACCTAAATCAATTTTTATCAAGTACCTACACGCCGCCGTGTTGCCAGTTTACCTTTTTGGACTTGTAAGTGGGTAATTAACTAAATTAATTTACATGTATCCATTAACACTTCAAATTATTAACTTGTTAGTGGGTTATGCTGTAAGGCTTTAAATTCTGAGACTGTTATGGAAAAACAAGAGTTTTTACGAAAAAGGAAACAAGCTAATGAATATCTTAGTGGTAAAAAATATACACATACATAGGTATCTTCACGAGGGAGGGGGCAGAATGTATCCAGTGCAAAGTGTCAAAATTCTTACAGATCTGCCTAGCTTCCTCAAATTTATTACTGCTTTATTCGAAATCTCTCTATGCTGTCTTCGAAAAATATCCCAGAGATTTGTATATTAACGCCTATATCCCTGAAGAGGTAGGCAGAGGTACAACCAAAGCATTCACGACTCGCCGAACACACTAAATCCCACAATATGATAGATGGAAAGCCTATCGCCAACCGGACACATATCCAATCCTTTTACGTCACTATTAATGGAAAATTCAGAATACTCATTTTCATTTTTTATGGTTTCCGACCCAGGAATCGAACCCGGAACCTCAAGAAGTCAAGTCCGACGCCGATTTTATTTGAGGAATACAATTTGCAAATAAAGGTGGCTATGGTGCGACTCTTGCATGAGTAAATTGACCGGGTTTATCTACCCTCGAAACTGGTATAGGTACAAGTGGCGAACAGTATTGCTACGGCAGCAAAAACGGGCACAAAAAGCTAGATTTTTATTAAATGAAGCTAGTATTTAATATCATTATTATCGGGCAAACATGGAAATGCCATTCCGGTAATGTAAAAAATAATTTTGTTATTTTCAAAAATTTATTTTGGTTTATTACATAGTAGCCGAAAGCCACATAATTTGATAGGTCAATGTTTGATGTACATAAATGTTTGTTTGATGTACACAAATCCTACCGAAATGCCATCAAGGATCAGCTGGGCACCGAATTATATTATTAATTCTGTAATAATAAGAACATCAGTTATCTGAGAGAGAATTATTAAAACATGGGTCGTTGAAATTAATATCATACAGAGACATGATCAATTTACTGTTAAACATCTGAGCATCACATGTTCTTCCTTATATGGGAGCAAGATGACCAGTCATGTTCCTTTTAAAGAATGTTTTTTGGCTTTCGAAATCATTTGCAACCGACCCTCTTCGTGCGTACGTACTTAACATAATGTTTTATTCTACATTTCTACCACATTAAACTAAGTACAATACTACTATTTAAATTATGCGCTTCGGCTTTACACTTTATACTCTTTTTAAACTTTATACTTTTATTTTTAAATTGGCTAACCAAATCTAAATTTAAGCGAAATGATTAATTATGTGTAATAACAACTCTATATATCTTTAAAATACATGTGGATTTCCGAAGCATAATGTAAATAGTACTACTGTAAGTACGTTGTGTTAATACACATATATCATACAATCTATAGGTAGATACAATTAATAAAACTGTAGAACAGCGCATTCTGTGCAATATTTCTATACCAAAACATATTTTATTGTACTCCTGTGGGCCTGACTTGTTCTTCAATTATTCAAAATCTGACAGCGATACAGCAAGATTTTTTTATCACCATCCAAATTTTTTCTAGGCATAAAGTATATAAATAAGTCCATTTATGAAAAAAAAATAGGTATCTAGCAGGTAGCTATCTAGCATGTCAGAGCACTCAGCGCGTAGGTACGGTACTTTGTAGACGACTTTGCGATGTCATATCTTATTATATTAGTATTAAGGGATACTAAAAGAAAAAACACGTATTTAATTATTTTCACTTAAGATCAACATATTAAAATTTGGATGGTGATTAAAAAGTCAGGGTGTATTTTAATCGAATTTGGTAGGATAGCACAAATATAGCTATTTTTTAACCAGCTACAAAAATGGCTTACTCGCGTTTTTATTATGACCACACGTTATGATTGTGACCACAGTTCACAGCACAGAAAAATAATTCTTTCATCACATGATTGAAGTTTAACCGAAATTTAAATGTTTAGATGAACATTCCTATAAAAAATGTTGTTTAGCTAATAATATGACTTCCGTGATCCAAAGTTGGGATTTGATAAACTTATGAGGTTTATCCTCTCAATTTGGCAAGGCAGCATTAAAGACTTTGGTAATATAAACCACTTGTATTTCTTACAATCAAACGACAAAACATAGTCTACCTTAATATTTCAACTACTATATTCTAATGTAATAGTATTAAAAGTTCTATTCTAAAGCAAGTTACATTTATCTATAATCTAAGAAATCATGTCATTAGATACAGTATAATAAAATATCATACAGACAACTACTCTGACGATAGGAAACAACAAATAGGGTAAGTACCTGAAGAAGGTTAATCTATACTGAAGCAAGGCATAAAAAGTTCCCCCCCATGGGCTGGTTACCAAGTAACCGGGGTCGAGGTTGGGCCCCGGTGAAAACAAATGGACCAGGAAGGTCACTCCTCAGTACCACTTTCCGCCCAGAGAGGACAAGAGGAGCGGATAAGGGCGGTGGGCCGTTTGGCTCTCGTGGGGTGGTGGAGGTGAGCCTGCGGGCAGTTAATCTTGCCCACCCAGTCGTGATGGGGTTGTGGCAGGCACGACATAACGCGTCACTTCCCCCGAAGGTGGTGGGTACCCATGAGGATTTCCTCATGTTAAAAAAAGGGCATAAAAGCTAAACGGCTACATAATCACATAATAATAATACTTAGTTATTTGATATTTTTTTTCGTTTATTCATATTTGTAAATGAAGAAACACTTTTACTGTTCGACGTAAGACCACCGGTTTCTCTTACAACAGCATCATCAGGGCTAAATTTTAAGTAGGATGTTAGTGCTTTAGTTTTAGCCATGATGATGCTATTATTATGAAAACCGGTAGGCTATTTATAAAATAATAAATTATAAGTGATACGTGAAACAGTACAAGTGCTTCTTTACTTAAAAGTACAAATAATAATAATTAATACTTATAGAAATAAGACAATGCTGAGTATCGTCATCCCTAACGCTTCTTTCACCGCATCTAAAGGAGCCAGCCCTGGTAACCGATGAAAGTAAACGAATGCTCTAGGCAATATCATATTTATATGTTTTATAAACTTTAAATATATTTTATAATTTTAACTTTTTTTATTTTGGCTTAATGTTATTTTATCATTGCCTAAAATGTTAAATGTCAGATGCTGTATTGTGCTTCCAAATTATCTACTCAGTAGATAGTCAAAATTGGAATTGTGAGTACCAGTTTGGCGCAACTTTCATATCAAAAAATAACAAAAATAAGTTTGCTATGTTTTTTATTCGCCTAAATCATATGACACTAGTTGCCTTATATCTAAATGTCTTTAGACTTACTTTCAAATTATACGGGTTATACTTTTTCAAGTAAACTTTATACAAATTCGAGTTTGCTATGTATCTATGAAAGTCCCGCTTTTTATTAGGTAGTATTTATGTACTCTTTGGTGAGTACCTTCCTAAAATGACTAAAGTAAAGAAATCCTACAACTAGGGATGAAACGATACGAGTAAATCCAAGTATACTTTTCTCCGATAGCAAGTACATTTTAGTATCCATACTTTGAAATTAAGTATCTAGTAGGTATCGGTTAAAAGTACCTACTTATATCGGTAAATTTTATGGTTTACGGAAATTAAAATAATTAATGTTTATCTTTTGACATTGAAAAAGATAACGTTTATCGTGAATTGAAGTTTCTGAACGCATCCTAGGCTTAGTTTTGTGCAAAGAGAATATAATCACTACGTTTTAGTTTTGTGTACTTACCTAGTTAGCAGCCTTGGCAGTTGACAAGCTTGTTTGTCTATGCCCGAAAAAAGAATAACCGGAGATATATTTTACAATTAATGTTGATTTTCTTCACCACGATCACGGATTTTTTTTTCATAAATTATTTTGGAGGTGATGTATTGTATTAGCGCTTACCTGCGACACTAATGTTCGGTAGTAACTCAAAAATTATTATTTTATGTTAGAATATTATTAGTACTTTTCAATAAAGAACACCAATACCAATATTTTTTTAAAAACGTAACACAATACTAGTAAGTGTCGATACTTTGTGATCGATACTAGTAAGTATCGATACTTTATGACCGATACTGAGTAAGTATCGATACTTGACAACCGAATTCAGTATCGAGTATTACTATCGATACCCCATTGGTATCGTTCCATCCCTACCTACAACTACATTTTTTCTTTATGTTTTTACCATTGCTATATTATAATTTCTAGGTAAAATTCGAAATCAGGGGGTTACCTTAAGCTCTTAAAATAATATTATATCGATAATACTAATTGTCATTGGAGAAAGAGAACCTTATGACTTACTTATGCTATAACGTTGCTTTTATAAATAGACATTAAGCAACATGGGAATAATACTTTTTTAAGCGTTCATTGTTAGGCTGCTAAAACTAAACGTCACACTAGCGACGCTATTTGTATTTACTGAACAAGCAAGTTGGTCGCACTCACAGATATTAAATGTAAAAAGGTCGCACTACACTACCGAGTACCTACCGACTGTTGTCTATCATTCGCACTGTCATTAGGCTAATTACCGTTTCCATCTCAGTGATTTTTTAACTAGATTTGGTGAATTATAAGTGTATAACAGAGACATTTTGAAAAAAAAACACTAAAAATATACTTATCTACTTAGAAAATTCATATTGAGAATACTCTATCACATTAAGCAGTCTGTGTTTTCTTAAGTTTATGTTAAAATAACACTAGATCTTTCTTTACCAAAACTAAACAGTATTTATACCGATTTTACCAGATTTCGGCGAATCACCAAGGTGTAATTACTTACTTAATATAAATAACCATTTATTTAACCAAACAGTAATTAGATGTTTTGAAATTTTTGTAAGAACGTGTAAATATAATATGCTCATATCAAATTAATTGAAACTTAGTTTGGATTATTTATGATTATGGTAAACTAAATTAAAGCGTTTGACATATTTCTACGTCTGAAATAAAATTATTTTATTTCTTTTTATCTATAATACTGTTAAATATTTGGTATAAATTAAATAGAAAATAAATACAATGTTAAACGAACTGTAGCCATGTCAAAAAACTGTCATGTCATGTGCCTAAGGAAGACAGATTCCAAATATTTTGTAAGTAAGTAAGTATCTTCACGCCCATATCCCCGACACACAACACTACTACACAACACTAGGCACAACCAGGGCACCCACGACTAGCCGAAAACGACTACTAAAAACTTGATGTGCTCAGTAAGGCGATACAGTACGCCAAGCCGTTCCGTCACTTGCAACTCTTTAAAGTTCTTTGGCAGGTAAACAAAACAACACTAAAACGACAGGGGGAAATGACAATAACATTACAATGAAACGACTCTAAAACTGACTGTGAAACGAAATGAAAACGAAACCTTTTGGCCGCATCTAGCGAAGACCGTTCTGAATCACCAATGACTAAGCTCTTTCTCCAGTCGGTTTGTTCCTTTGGCACTGCGAAGAAACGTTGCTTATACCGAATCATCGGAAATACTCCAAAGAAGTGTGATACCAGCCGCTGAGTTTCATCTTCCAACATCGCGACAGAGCCTCAAATTTCATGCTCACTACTTTGATGCATGGCAATCCTCTAATGTGCGATTCCAAAGATATGTTTTACTTCGAACAACTCTGTTATGGAACCAATTAGTAGTGGTGGTTCCAAACAGATGCGACTTAGATACCTTCAAGAAAAAAGCATACTCATTTCTTAAATGTCAGTAGTGCACCTGTGACACTCTTGGCGTAGGTAGCGAATATCTGGGGGTGGTAGTGATCACTTACCATTAGGTGACAAGGTTGCCTGTAAGCCTCAACTTCTATAAAAAATAACATGAAAACGTGAATAGTGTTTGCTGTGTCTAACGCTTTTCATTTGGTGATGATTATGTTACAACATGGTCAAAACAGACCTATCTCTCTAACTCTTCTCCTAGCACCTTTTTATAAAAATTACATTAACTTGACTCTATTTTTAAATTTCACATAATATGACAATGGTTTCGAGTTTCACGAGTCACGTCACGATACTGAAGACGTGATAATATATTGAGCAATATATAAAATATTGTTTAATAAAGACATTATATGGCACGAATTACATTTTTTCCAACGGAAGTCGAAAAAAATATTTTTTACGAAGATGGTGATGATTAAAATTTTAATAACTAAATATAAAAGCCTAATATTCTATTTTCATTCATTTAAAGCAGTTTTATATTTTGGAAGTGGAACCCCTTGATTTCTACGCAAGGGGTTCCACTTCCACTGCACAGAACTATAGTACCGACACGGTGACGTGAGAATCTCGTCGTTGTCCATAAAGCTAAACACACCCCGATTACTTTTGTTGCCGTGAAACCATTTTTATTTCTTTTATTTTTACTTTAGTACGAGACAAATGTAGTATGGTCGTAGGCCGTAGCCATAGATTTAATGTCTCAGCATCAAAATCTGATGGTACCAGTATCATGCCCCTATGGTATGTTCATAGATTTAGGATGTACGGTATATTATTCTATGATCATGCCGGTATCTTAATTAGGAAGAAATACTGTCAACCAGTCTAGCGAAATTAAAAACAAAAAAAAAACTTTGCGTCGTAAATAATGGGGGATATTGTTATCTCACTCTCTCTTTGCGGTTTCTCTTTTCCTCAAAGACATTTATGCCCTGTGAATATATAGTTCTCTTACTAGTCTGTGGTTCCTTTATGGACAGTTACTTTACTCTTTGGTCTGTGGTCATTTGGTGGGAAAGTTTGAATGTCATAACAGTGTGTTTTAGTTAGAAATTTAGAAATATTCATAAAATACCAGATTGTTGAGCTTTTCGTGATTGTATGTTTTAAATAACTTTCAATAAATTTGTTTAATTCGTGCAAAATATGTAAATATCGAACGTGTCGACTGAACAAAGAAAAAGAAGATTTATGGCAAAATTTCCATTAAATGAATCCCGGTAAGCAATAAATTGTATTAAATTTTTATGTTATAACTATAATGTAATGCAAAACACGCCATTAAGAATGAATTTTCTTGTTTCGTTTTGTTCAAAACATTATTTGTATTGAGTAGTAGTGATGTACGTCCATTATCGATAAACAATATTATACTCGTTACAAGTTTTTTTTATTTATTTATAACACACACGTAATAAAATATTTTTTTCCATTTTTGACACGCAGTACACTAACACAGAGCTACACTAAGTGTTGACTAGTGTTGTTGGCAGCGCTTCATCTTCCATTTAATAATTTTAAATTATTTTCACTTTATATAATTACAATTAACTAATATACGTGATAAAGTGTGTTTTGTGTGAACACATGCATCAGTTCACTATAATTTATCTTTACGAACTTTTCTCTTACTTCGAGACTGAGACTTTTTAAGCAATTGAAAATTATGCTTTTGACTCTTTAGAGTTAATAAAAAATGTCTAAACAGAATTGAACGAAAAGGATTGTAATGACGAATAATTGCCGATTTATTTCTTTTTCATGAATAATTGTTCAACTTCGTTTATTTGTTTGTAGGAATTTATCGTGAAATATGTACGAACATGTTTTCAGATGCCGACAGTGGGTTAAGGCAGTGGGAAATAATGATTTATTATACGTTCCCATAGAAAACTGCAAACATTAAAATATGTATGTGGTACACACTTCGAAAGGAAAGACTTTAATGTGAATCAAAGTCGGCCGACGATGTCTACAGTACCATCATTGAATTTGTGTACTAAACTAACCCGATTCCTGACGAGTTATTGTCAGAATTTCCCTGACAGACACAATAAATCGGTCGCTGGAACAAGTTACATGGGTAATATTGTTTATATATCTTCACGCCTATATCTTCGAAAAGGCACAGGCACAACCAAGGCACCAATGACTAGCCGAAGACAATAACAACGTGACAGGTGGCAAGCCTATAGCCAGCCAGGCAATATATCCAATCCCGGGCAACAACAAGTTTAACTTTTTTATTATTAACCTAAAATTTTCTTCAAAACAATAATATTTGATCTTATAATTTTGCTACTTCCTTTTTTATCTTATTTTTTTACAGGGAATTATGAACCAAGCTTAAAGCTATCAAATCAAAGACTAAGTGTCAAAACATTTTTAATTACAACAACTTAAAAGAATACAAACATGTTTTGGTAAATGTTGCACAGCCTTTTTTTTAGCAATAGAGAGTGAAAAAGCATGAAACCTTTCTGATAGTAACAAACAATTTTAGCTTTAGGTATAATTGCGTCACTGTCCTGATTTAAAGGGCTACTCCACCTTTTAGATTAAAACACAATTGTGTTTGGCACTGACGTTATTGCGACAGGAATGGGTAAGGTGTTAAATCCTCACTCAAGCAAATTAATAACAGGGTAAATTAAGTTTATGTTATAGTCTGTATAACAGTGTAATAAAGATGATAATTTAAGTTTCAAGCTTGGAGTACGTTAGTTCACATTTTTTAATAAGAGGGCTAGAGATTTTGTAAACTTTGAGATTTTAAGGTTATGCTTACCTTTTATGAGCTTAATATGCTTATCAGAATGACAAACTATTGTATTTAAATATCCCAGACCAACACGAGACAAGTTTGTATATATATTAAGGAAATTAAATTAAAAATCTTTACAATTTATTACACTTACTATTAATATTTTTATCAAATGTACACAATATATTACAATAATCAGTTTATCTTTATTTCTTTGTTAATAAAAAATATGCACGGTAAAAAGTCTTTTATTTTCCTTTTGTCCTTTTGTGTTCATGTTTGTCCAACGTGGCATTTGTTTACTATTTCTAATTTATTGATTTATTTTAATTTAATTAATTACTATCCAGTGTACGTTGGATTTAAATGTGAAAACTGATCTGATCTAATAGGGATAAAATAAATTTGTGTTGGTTTAATTTTTATATACCACCGGTACCTATGGCCTATATTTTATCGATATCGATAAAAATGAGTATATTGCCCAGCAGCTGTATTTTATCTGTGAGATTTGTACTTTCGTCAAAACTGACATTTACGTGACGTTTTGTTGGTAACGTAGTGCGATGTAAAGTGATTGTTTTTTTAAAGTACTAAGTCCCGTCTCTTAAAACGTAGTGATTATATTATTCTCTTTGCTGTCAACTATTAGCAAGTTGAAGTTAGTAATTAATTTGTCCTTTTCTGGGACCGGCTACGGCGACTTTTAGGGCAATCTGCCATGTCTTCGGTATTAGTAAGTCTTTATTTCAGCCACTAGTCACTATTTACAAAGTCTCGTCACGGTCTTGAGTAAAGCGGTGGTAACTTTACACAAACTCACTTTGGGGAGATTTGGCGGCAGCGAAGGAATTCACGATACACTAATTTCTTCATGATTATTTCATTTGTGCACGTTCACTTTACAAAACTAAACTAATTCCCACCTAAATTAACTAATTTCACTCAATATATACACAAAATTCAATAATTATGAAAAAATACGACCATCTTCATTCATGATGGCGCCAAAACTCTTTAGCAAGTTTAAGTGTGTTATTTTAGTTTGTGTTCTTTTTTATTTTACTTTTTAATATTATGATATTGGAAGGCAAACAAGCAGACGAATTTGATGATGGTAAAAAATTCACTCCACCTAAGGCGGTAATAGTGCATTGTCAACCTAAGGCTGTAAGTTTTTTACCGGCTACCTTACCCTCCGAACCAGAATACGTCAACCGCAAGTACTGACGTTATGGTGGCAAGAATAGGTAAGGTGGTGGTACCAATCCGAGCGAGTCACTGCGAAACTCTACCACCTAGTAGGATGACACAGCGTCAGCGGCGGTAAGCCTATCCTCGCCTTTTACGAGCTGCCTGGCAGGAAGGCAGATGGTCTAGTCTGCAAAGGAACCCAGACCAACACGTGGCGAAACAATTGCAATAATTTATATCTAGAGCGTTGTTTTAAGTACTTTATAGAATCCTAGTGATTTATTTTAAATCTTGAAATCTAGTGAGTTTTTAGAAAATCTGGTGGTCTTTATTTTGGCAAGGTGGCATCACTGTCTACTGAGACTCCAATGACAATTTTATTGACAAATAATGACAGTTGACATTAGTAAGTATCATGAATTTTCAGTTTTATCAACACGTCCCTGAATATTTATTTTAGTTTCGAATTTTGATTACGTTTGAAGCAAATAATGAATGAACAATGAGTTGACGTGGAACCGTAATAAAGATTATTTACTTAAGCATTCCAAGTTGCTCGGCCTTTAACAAAATACGCAATTATGGCCGGCGCGTCGCTAAAGTTAGGTTCTATTTTATCTTTATGTGTTGTATTTTATGCTGTATTTTATAGAAGAAACGATGTGGAAGATTTAAGATTATCTTCTGTGAAAGAACACCTATTATATTTAGAAAAACAAAACAAAGTAGCAGAAGGTATTTATCAGCCAAAAGTGGCATTGGGTTATGGCGCGTGTCACGATCTGTTTGTAAATGCCACTTTACTATTAAATCCCAAGGATTTAGTAGGAGATCCAGAACACTTTAACGAGATATCGAACAAGGAAGAATTTCTCAAAAGTTTCACATATTTTTTTAAACATGGAGCAGCTGCTGAGTGAGTATCATCTGTTTTTTCTACCGGCTTTAAGCAATTGATATAAAACTTTTATACTCCTTCCAGCTTTTCTCCCTTCAATCCATTTTCATTTGGCTCACACAATTAGTGATTTTTTTCTTTAAAACTATAAAATCTTAGAAATGTAATTCGGTTTAGAAATTTAAGAATTAAAATAACATTTGCATTTTTTTAATATTATTAGTTACATAAGTAATGCAAAAATAAATAAGGTACATAGCTAAATAGTCAAGAATTAACACTTTTTTTTCACATGTTTCAAAGATCACTTACAGTACTTCATCTTTGTTCAGCTACTTTTTAAGTTTTTCCTTGGACCCTTGATTACTTTTGTATGCTGTTAATTGCCTATTTGCTTTTAGCCACCCTAAATTACGTATTACATAAGAAATATTAACTTAATCAGTTCAATAACATAATGTAATGTTTGTACTTTTTCAGACGATTTATGTCTAATAGTCAACTATTTGACAAGTTAGTAGAAGACTCTTTAAAATTGCCTGATACAAAATGGGCTATTGGTGGAAATGCTCCTCTCATGGCTAAGAGGTTTTATCTTGAAGGCTGGAAGGTATTACTCGGTGCAAAAATGAGTCAAAAACTAAAAACATACATTCCAAATGATATTGAAGTGGTAGGAAATGAAATAGGAGAAGAGTTAAGAGATGATGTGCATATGATCCTAGAGTACAAAGCTAATGAGAAATTTGGTGCTTTTACATCACCAAGAGCAAATAGATATATTATGCACAATGATGAGAATAATCCTTTATTGACATCTTTAGAAAAATTAGGAGAAAACTTATCTAAATTTAAACCCAATTTATTAGTTTTAAGTGGATTACAAATGATGGATAATTTTCCTTTTCACCAAGATGGAAGAGGTATGTATTTTTGCATTTTTTTGCTATACCTATAGTTTTTACTTTTATAGCAGAGGGCAAACTGATATTTTACTGATTACTGAGGAATCTGTTATTCGAAGAAAAAAAATTACTGAAGCTATAAGTTTTTGTAGATCAATCAGCAGTGTCAAAACTGGAACCTTTTTGTTGAAATGTTAATTGTTCAGCATTCTGAAAAGAATATATTTAAGATAAGAATATATTTATTTCTTATAAATCTAAAAAATTACCACCAGTAGGATAACTCTTGAAACTTGATTTTAGGCAATATTGAAAATTGGATGTCATTTTAGGTACTCTTGAACAAAACTAGCAAATAATTGACATTTAGTTACTGATAAACAGTAAATTATTTTATTGGATTTGTTGAGTTCTTTAGAAATTAAATGTTAAAAAGCCACAAGAACTGTGTTTGAGTGTACCTAAAATAACTTAATATCCGACTCCAATTTTCAATTTGAGTGAAACCAAGATTTAAAAGTAAACCTACAGATTAGAATGAGGTCAATTACAAAGAATTTTATAGACATCAGAGAGCTGTGTATCATAAAATACCAGGAGTTTTACACAAGAGACTTAAAATCCCTGCCTCAGGTTGGCTACACACTATTAACATCTTTGGTGTCCTTGTCATCAGATTCATCTGTTTCTGTCTTCTTATTTTATATAGTAATGATAAACTTTATTGCCATATATTTTTTAATAATTACTTTGAACAAAGTTCCCTCACTTTTCTTAAATTGCCAATTTTGAAGCACTTAATTCTAAGAGTACAAATTGTAAATTTCCTGTATGATAATTTATATTTGGTTTTGTTTCAGATTTGAGAGCCGATAGACTGGATTTAGTTAAGCAACAAATACTATCACAGCCACTCAACACTTTGGCTCATTTTGAAATGGCAAGCTATGTTGATTTAGAGCTACTTTTACATTTAACATCTAAGGTTTTGCCATATGTAGACTCAGTAGGAATGAATGAACAAGAACTGTCGAACCTTCTTAGTGTTCTTGAGTATGGAAAGGTAGTTGTTGTGGCTGACTCAAATCCGCGAGTTGCCACAGCATTGGATCAAATGCGTAAAACATTCCAGCTAATACGACAAAGCAACAGACAAGTTACAAGTAGAAGAAAATTGACACGCATTCATGTACACACTTTAGCCTATCAGGCTATTTTAACAGTGAAAGACTCTGCTTGGAAAAGAACAAAAGCGGCTGCTGCTAAAGCGGCTTTAACAGCACATAGATATGTTTGTAACAATCAAAATATAGCACTAAGTAAATCTAAATTGTTATTAGATGATAGCTTCTCAACAACAACAGATAATGATAATAATAGCAGGGTATTTTTTGAACCAACCCAGCCAGTGGCATGTTGGGATGAAGTTTTAGATGGTGACAATGTTGAAATATGTGTAGCTCCTGTTTTAATATGTACAGAAGCACAATTAACTGCAGGGGCTGGTGACAATATATCTGCTGCCGGTTTGGTATTGCAAGTTGAGAAATGATCAAGATTTTTTTGAACAAATGTTTCTGTGAACATAAAATATACTAATTGTTTTGTAAATGTTGCCATTATCAATTTAAAAAATAATTAAACATTTTCGCACTTACATACAAATCAATGAAAAAGGTTTGTTTAACCTTTTGTTAAGCCCAATAATTTTACATTATTTTTTTTAATAATCAATTTACATATTTTTTCATAAATTAATAATTATTATCAAAAATGTTGCAGTAGAGCTAAATGTTCTTGGTTAAGATGTCAAGATGAATAATGTATTATACTTATTGAGTCCATATCGACACCTGCAAGGAAAATCATTGTAACTCATTTTTAACAACTTTACAGGAGAGCGATCCAAAGTTTAAAAAAAATCCTGTAGAGTTTTATTTTGACTCAAAGTAAAATAACTGTGATAATTTTAATCGCTGAGGATTAATCTATGATACTATACATATATCTTACGACAAAACGCTCTTTTTCATGCTAATTTCTGAGTTACGATGATATACCGCTATGTTGCATAACATATACTGACATCGTAATTCAGACATACAATGTAATAATGTAAGTATCAATTTGCGTTCTAGAAATAAAAAATCGTATGTCTGAGATACCATACTAAAAATGTTATTTTGTCTTATTTAGAGTAACGATTTTAAAGAAAACTCAATGCATTTATTTAAATAATCTTTAATAGTAACTTTAAAATTTAAAATTTGCCTCCATAAACTTAACAACTAATCAGAATCAGCCTCCAAAAACTTAATAACTAATCTGAATCGGAGTTATCTTTCTGCTGTGAAATATTTGAGTGCGGCAAATTGGAAAAAAAATCTCGATACATTTCTGGAATTGCATTGCTTTTGCACAAGCTCATCAAATCATTGTATTTTGCTGCTGTCAAGGGTAAAGGTGCATTATAGGCCCTCGGAATGGAGTGAGGCATCTCAGTATTTTTAATATTTTGATCTTCCTTGTTACGACGCGTTGCTCGTTTCCCTCTTTGGCCAATTAGATTTATAGTCATCTCATTGTCACACAGAGAATCATACTGGAAACTTAACATATTGGGTTGTTCTCTGGTACAGCGAATGTGCATTATTTTGCTCCATGAAACCTTTACATTGTTTGAATCGGTTTCCCAATTATTGTAATGCATTATAAGTTGCTTATAATCCAGTATCATTTCTTGGTTTACTTCAGTTACAACATATGGTTCACCGGTAGATTTTGCGCAACTAATTAAAGTTACCCACTGCTGGGGAATGTATATCACTTTGTTTTTCTTCCTACGCTCAATTAGTGCATGCATTGCATCACCTTCTGACTGCGAATGTCCAACTTCGAAGTAGTGATGGTTTATGGTGATGTTTAGCGTTTTAGCCGCATACGCGTACATTGCAAACACAATTCTATTTTTATTTTGTCCGCCACAACTATCGGAACAAAAATTGAACTCCTTAAACCCCTCGTGAACCTTGTTCTTAATGAAGTCGAACACAAAACTACTTATTTCATTTGATCCCTTGCGTCCTATCGTTTCATCCCAAAAGTAGCAATGTCCTTTATTTTTACCCATGTCATAAATCGTAAAATTATAGGCTGCAAGTTTTCTTTTGTAATAAAATAGTGACACTTCAGATTGTGGAGTGTTCAGTATTTTTTGTAAGTCATAACAAGCAGTCACGACATCATTAGATTGTTTTGCTCTTTGCTTATCGCTATCTTTTAACGACCTCACATTTTTATTGGCAATATGCAAAGCTTGTTCATATTCAAGCTTAACTTTTTCGTTACCAGCAGCATTTTTAAATATGTCACAACGGGGACATTGATCTTTTTTTGGTTTATTGAAACCCATATTATATTCAGTGCAAAATACTTCTCTATATTGTCGCATTGTTGCTATTTCGGTTTGATCCGAACGGACCTCTTTCATCCATTCCAGATAGAGTTGATGTAATTTCGGCAAGTTTAGCTGTTCATCGAGGTAAAGTTTTGAGGAGCATTGTCGAACATAGTGTGAATCTACCACTGGTATTTGTGAGATATGGTCGCGAATGGACTGTTTGACTTTATCTGGAATAGCATTCTTTCGCGTCCTGTGAGTGCCTCTCTGGTCGTAGGAAAAAGATCCCGTAGCAGATTTATCCATTTTTTTAAATAGTGTCTGTATCCACATATCACTTATCGAAAGGGTGTTCAGGAACATTGTCTTACAGGTACGTATTTCTTCCCCGACAAACAAATAATATTCAAGGACCATTTTCGCCGACTCGTACCAATTGAGCTGGCAGTGACTTGCTTTTTTTGAACTCTTTTAACAAATCTGCTCACATATTCCATTTGTTTGTTATGGTCGCCTAACTCCCAAAATTCTTTAAATATTTAAATTATTTTGGTCCAGTAACTGTTCATTGAGTGATTCCGTATCGGCATCAGGTGTTGACATAGAAGCTATAAATAAAATTTAATTGCATTAAATAATAGGATTTGGTCACTAAGGGGCAAACTTTATAGGAACCTAGGCTTAACTACTCACGGCGGCATACCCAATTTTGTACATAAATATATTTCTAATGTGAAAACACAAAATATAACGAATGTGCCTTCTTAAGTAAAGTATTTTTAAAGTATATCTCATGATTAACACAAAACAAAGTTCAGGTAGGTACATCAGTAATATTAGATTTCCTGTGGTTTTAGTGGGGAAAGAAGTAATAAATTAAGATGTTTCATTCGAGTAATTAAAATAGGTACCTTTATCTTCCGGCGGTAAATACTCCGAAACGATTGGTGAGTATATCTCCTCAGTTTCACCTGTGACTGTTTCATCTATACAATCCGGGGCTTTTACGGGACTGCGCTGTCGGAGATGGTATTTAAATCTTAGCAAATCGTTTCCTTAAACAATAAAAACTCATTTTCGTTAGATAGCTATAGGTATTTAAACAAATACTAATTTTCTGTAAAATTAAAAAAAATGTAGGTACTTAAATAAAATAATCATGGGTATAATTTAATTTTACGCACCCGTCTCCATAAACACTTCCACTGATGGTCCAACTTCCTTGTAACTATTTTCGGCATCATCATGACGTGTAGAAAGCTTTTCATCTAGAAAATAATTGTTATTAGCAATAATTGTTTCAAATAAATTGTCAATAAATCACAGGCATGAACACGGTTGGCAGGTAGGTACAAAACATAAACACGAAAAACCTACCTGTGTTGGCGTCCGCTGGGTCAGTTATTTCACTTTTAGCTAAGGCTAACTCTATTATCCTACTGCGACGACTCATTTTCAACATAAATTAGTATAATATTTTATCACATAAAAACCACTTTTTTCACAAAAAACACTGGGAAGCAACAGTTCAAACAGCAGAGGACTCCAATTAAACATGTCGCAACACGAACGAGGGATAGCGCGTGCGAAGAAATTCCGCGTAATAACATTGTATGTCAAATTATCAAGTGTGATTTTAAATTAAACATACGGACTATTACGAAGAAAATAATTGTAACTCACGTTAACATCTCTATACTAACTTGTAGAAAAAAATATTTCGATATGAAAACATTGTAACCCTTGTTACAATTTAAAATCTATCAAGAATTGTTCAAAACAGACGAAGAAAAAAAAATTATTTAGTGTTGCAATTTTTTTACTGTTATTTTATAATGAATGGGCAAAACTATTTTTCGTAACTTCTAATACCATTTTGTTAACTTCTGTGGGTCAATACTTACGATGTTTTTCCACACTCTAAATCAGTAAGCAGAGGGGATAGAGATACGAGTGTCACATACAAAAATTGAGCATCAAACGCTCAGTATGAATATGATTGTAACTCATTTTGTCCAAAAAGTGAGTTACAATGTTTTTCCTTGCAGGTGTCGATATTAGGAACAAAATATATTGCATAATTTGAAATTTCATGTTTGTTTGTGTATTAAAGTGACTGTTTTAGGTCAGTTGTAAGATTTGTGGAGAAGAGAATATAAAACAGCCTTTGTCATATCTGCATAGAATAAATTTCTTTACATAATAAAAGTTTCTTACTAATTATCTTTAAGTGTGGTCTTCATACTGAAGTATTAGTTCTTTTACAATATCTTGGTTAAAAATGCACAAGCCATTTCCAAAATGAAGCCCTATTTCCCTTGGTCATAGATAGCATCAAGTGTGAACAGACGGAAAAACCTTTCAATGTCTATAGTTAGGATAAAATAATGTCTGTCGAGTCAGTTAACAAATAAAATTGACAGATTTTGTTGTGCATCCGAATTAAATAAATTATCAGTATGTCCTGACTAAAAAGAAAGTAAAATGTTAAGTAAAAATATTAGACTAAGAATTACATTCTCATTACACACATAAGAGTACATTCTCATGCTGAATTTTTTTGAATGAAGCTGTGTTCATATTTATTTATAAATCAAAGGTTAGTAGCATTTTATGAGCAATATTGATTAAAGGTGAAAGTTTTATGATAAAAGTACTTATGAATACTTTAGTCATTCTTTATATTATGTTAATCATTAAGTACATTAATAATTAAGATTTAATTTTAAATTATATAAAAGGAAGGTGATTCTTATTTTAACTATTGTTGACATTTGTACTTTGTATACATTCCTTAAAATCTATTTATTGTTTCTTGGTGTGAATAATATATATTTAAAACTTTTATTATTTATCAAATCTAATGAAACAATTGTTATTTTACATAAAACTATACATGGGAAGATAATTATTTACATTAAAAAATTACAGTCTTTAACTTTGAATGCCATAAATATTGTCACAAAGTAGTGGTGGGAAAATTATATTGAAGGAGGTAATACAACAAAAAAATTCTCATAACTTTATAATTAAGGATAATAAAAGACTAACACTAGCATAACTTACATTTAATTTGAATATGTTTTAATCATCAAATATTAATTAATATAATATATCTACAATGACTTGCACAGTAATTATACTATTTACACTAAAATGAACATGTAGAATAATTAAAGATATTTAAAGCAAACAATCTTCATCCAAAATTATTTTAGTAACATTTTCATTATTGATACTCAGTGCCTATACTAAGTGCTGACTTGTGTTGTAGGTACTCATTCCTCTTCCATGTTACTATTTAAAATGAGGCATATTATGTTTATATTCAAACATAACAATTTGATCATTCTTTTTTCAAAAGATGATTCCGAAAAGGTCTCACATGAATTCAAATTTAACAATTCACATCAACATCCGACTAGTTATTTTTGAGTTAAAAAAAACTTAAGAACTTAAAAATTACTACTAAAACTTAATATGGGACCACTTCGGAACCTATCTTTTTCTGGAAAAGAACCATCAAATTCTATAGGCTACTGGCTGAGTAATCACATAACATATTATTCAACTTGAGAGCCCCTTTCTTGGAGTCGGTTAAAAAAGAACTCCAGAAAATGTTGCTTTTAATTGTAAAATCACGCATAGTTTGAGCCTCAAATGGTACTTTTACCTCCAATAGTCATAATTCAGATAATTTTAAGCTAGATTACATACAGCTTTATGTCTGAGATATTTTTAAAGAAAATTCTAGGAATATTGAGTATGATTAATTAAATTGAATGATAGTAATGACTCACATACTTAGTGATTTTAATGTTATTGGTGTTAGCATTCCTGATAAAAAAAAATTGAAATTCTGTCAAGTGATAATTATGATTTGATTTTATTTGACAATGTTTATCTCCAATGATATCGAGAACACTCAGCTGGCTAGAAATTACCATAAATTCCAACAACACATCTATAATACCACTTGTGTATAGGCCACAGTTTCTGTTTATAGAAAGCCCATGTGCTACTTCATTGCCTTATCACATAAAAAACAATATTTCGCATGAAATACTTATAAAGTTGCACATAAATATAAAGGGGTATTAGTCTAATTTTTTTGAAAATACATTATAATTCAAACAAAATTTTGTATTTTACATGTAGCATAATTAATGTGCAGTACATATTATAATATTTAATTATTTTAGGTTTTGTTTAAAAATGGCAATTATAAAAATATAAAGTGATTACAGTACTTAAAGCTACAATATTGAATAGAGTTGCAATTTGCAAAAAGTCAATAAAAATAAACTTACTTCATAAAAATAAAAGAGATCTGAAGAAACAGACCATTATTTATAATGAAATAACTTTAGGTTAATAGAAATATTCAAAACTTAAATTTATGCATTAACATATCAAATCCTATCAATATTGAATTTTGTGAGGATCACATTTTTTTCAATTTTGTTAAATTACTAAATTAAGTTAAAATACAGATAACAGTTATATATACAGTCTTAATGTAACATCTAAAAAACGTGTAAACAATAACACTGAATCAGTCTTTCTTTCAGTTATGAGGTATATTACATCAGACCTCAATTATCCTCATTCTTTTTTCGTTTCGGAGTTTCATTTGCATTTTTATAATCATAAAGACCACTTTTAACAAACCTCTTAGCAGCTTCTACGTCTACTTTAGGTCTTAAATTCCGGTCTTTGATAGTTTGCCACTTCATCATTGTAGCTTTTATCCTCTGTAACTCATCTTTAATTGGATGCTTGGTTGGATCTACGCCCTGTATTCGAAGTTGGATCCAGTACAACGAGTTCAAGGTGTAAACTAAAAATAAATCGTATTCTATCCGTGAAGGAATCGACATTTTGTCATACTCTGATTTTAAAGGCAAGAGTTGGTCTAAAACCTTTTGAAGCTCCATCAAATTTTGTTTAAGATTATCGCAGTTGTTTACAAAATCTGTATCTTTAGACAATTCACCGTAATCGAGATCCCAATCCATGTTTTTAAAATCCTTATTACTTCAGTGAGAAGACGTGAACAGTTGCAATGTCTCTTATAAACATGAACTAATTCACAGTATTCTTAGTAAGATCAAACAATCAGTCGATGTTCCAATATAACTATATTCAATAAAAAACACAAATTACAAAGGTTACAAAGTAAGTAGCTATTGAAAACTAAAGTAACCTCAAAATCAAATCAATCAAAAAAGTAAAGGTAGCAGGCAGCAGCACTCATCAGTGATGACACCTCGAAAAAAAATTCACTATAATATTTGGCCTCAAAACTGCCTCGTTCTTAGATTTAGTTTTTTACGAAGAAAATAACTAGAATTCCACAGAGAATTACAAACAACGTGTGAGATAGCAATTAATGCAATTGTGGTTATAATGTAAAAACACATTATTAAATTACTAAAAATAATAGAATTTGTTAATAATTTTAATTAGATAATTCAGAAGTACTGCGCAAGGGAGACTTTGCCGCTGCGATATCAAATCTATGGCTGCGACTATAAACATAAAACATCACGCCCGAAAATCCATGTATAACGAAACGTTGGTCGTAGCGCCATTGGACGA
>NJDD01001845.1:546195-556238 GCA_002245505.1 Calephelis nemesis | reverse complement strand
GCTCCATTATTTTTGAAACTAACTCACATTTGGCCATTTTCAGATTTTTTCCTTTACCTTGACCTAAAGACCTACCTCCATGCCAAATTTCAAGTCAATACGACCATTGGAAGTGTTCTAGGTTTTTGATGAGTGAGTCAGTCAGTCAGTGAAGTATAGTAAAAAAATAGCGATTTTCTGACGTCAATATCTCAAGAACTACAATAGGTGTATTAATGAAATTTTGTATTTCAGATAAATAAGGAGGTCTCAACAGATAATAGAAATTTCAAATGCGTAGATAAAATAGATTTTGAGTTAAAGGGGTGTCGAAATTGGCCCGAAATGGTAATATAACCCACGGCCCATAAATCAATTTTGTAACACTTTATGCTATTTTATATAGTATTCAATTTTAATAGCAAATGTTTAAATTTATTTAGTTTAAACAAATGGTCTTTAGTTTTTTCCCTATTTTTTTGAAAAAAAATAATAGTTGACACGTACCTACCCTAACATTTCAATTAAGAAATTATCTAAATAATGTTTAGTACTCTGACATTTAAATGTAGAAATTATCTAAACATTTTCAAGTACTCTGACCGTTAAATTAAGAGATCATATAAACATTTTCAAGTACCTACCCTGATATTTGAACTAGGAAATTATATAGACATTTTTAATTCAAATATTTTGACATTTTGACCCATATATATATATGTAATATAACCCACGGCCGGTGTGTCGCTTTTGTTTTGCTCGAACTTGGCGGACAACTTGCCGTGTGTCTAGATACCAACTGGTTGACAAAAGCAAGCATATTTTAAAAGTGTCATTACTCATTACCAACAAGATTTCTGGTTATTCTAACGGTTAGAAACTAAATCTCAACATTTCAAAACCAAAGAGTCTTGATAGTGTGTTGCCAAGATGAGGATGGGATTTTTGGTCTTGCTTGATCCTACTTCAAGCTAGCGCATAACCATCGTTATCATTAGAATAGACTATCTGCTTCCCTGCCAGTCAGCTCGTAAGAAGCGAGTATATGTAAGTAAGAAAGTATCTTCACGCTCATCTAAATTTTGAAATATGTTTAAGTGATCGATGAAAAAGTAATTTTCATTCATCATTTAAATTATCAGTAGTTTAAATAGAACATCGCCAGAGAGATGAAGAGTTTTTTTTCTTTAAAAATGGTGGGTTTATTGTGTCTTTTTTGTGTCACAAGGTTCCAAATCATTTAAATTATATTGTTTAAAGAATAAAGCAGCAAGCGCTTTGCTCTCTTGAAGGTAAGATATCATTGGAGTCTATAGACATCATAAATGTTATAGATGCATCGCTGTCACGTACCCAGGATATTAGACTTTGTGTTCAAGTCTACGGTCTACCTAACCCTCCGGATACAAAACATACCAGTGTCTTTATTGGGACAGGAATAGATAAATTCTTATCCGAAGAAGTGACTGAAAGCACTCTACTAGCAAAGGTCTAGTTAACAATAAATAAAAAGGGTGTGTTTGTGTGAGTGTGTGTGTATGTGTGTATGCGTGTGTGTGTGTGTGTGTATGTGTGTATTTATAGTATTGGAGTTAGTAATGTCGCCACTGACAGACAGATACACATTTAGTTTATTCTAGACACGCCCTGTGTTGACCAGCAATGGGAAAAAGATTTAAGTAATGTATGCTTGTAAGAGGTTTTAATTACAAATACAAAAATGAAACGTATGTATTATAAACTCATATGCCTTTATTTCTTACTGGTGCGCTTTTCTTACAAATATGCTAAGTACAAATAAAATGAAACTATTACATTATATAATGACGTGTCTATCACTTAAATGATATGCTCGTTATCCTGGAGCATTATTTGGATCATTTTTTGAGCGGAACATAATAACACTAGAAACTTAATGTTTCTTTGGTTCAGTGGTATATTTTTGTTCAATGGTATAATGGTAGTAATCAAAAATGTGTATAGCAAATTTATAATCATTTGTTCATTCGAACTGTTATAGTAAAAATATTTTTTTCAACTTAAAGAATAACTACTTGACTCAGATTAAAACGTAATTAAAAACATTACAAGTTATATTTGTTTCATTTAAATCACAAAAAGTTATGATTATGAACAAAGAGAAATACCGATACTGATTTAAATAGTTTTGGTACTGTTTTTATGCTGTCCGTGTAAATTTACTTTGAACCAACAATTTACGATTAGCATCTAGATTTTTTTATTGAATTACGAGTTTCATATTCAATGTCAAAAAATGCTTCATTATTTAAATTCTAAAAAAAAGATTTTTTTTTTGAAAATTAGATATGGTAAAAAACAAAAAGAAAAATAGTGAAATCAAACAATCACATTATTTAACAAGAATTTTAATTTATAATATTCGAATTTAAGTATATTAGAATTTGCAAAACATATTTATACATATCCTATTTCTTTAAATCATACTATAGTTCAATTGAACATAAATTTAACATAGTGTAAGATTTGTTACAAAATGCGCAAATACCACCGAACTGATTTGAAAACGCAACAGAGAAAGAGAGACAACATTTTTCTGATGCAATGAGTTTATTGACAAATGATAAAAACTGCAAAGCCATAATACAATGTTCCGCTCAAACATAACGAATGATCATTTCAAAGTAATAAATAGAACATGACAAGTAACAACTGAAATGTCATTGAGTAAAACTTGTGGACTTTACAAATTAACATAATCAGATCCAATATTTACATTAATATCTTCCGAATAAAAAATATTTATAATATTTTTCTAATTTAAGTTTAAGTTTACAGAAATATAACTATAATATAATAGAAACAAATAGCCCATTACACTGTCTTACTGTCAATCAATCTGTGGTATACGATTTTCAAGTTTAAAAAAAGGTAATAAATTTTATATTAAGTAATGACAAGGAAACGTTATTAATAATAATCAATGATTAGGTATATTTAAATTATAATATTGATAAACATAAAGAAGATCCTAATAGTTAAAAATACATGGCAAATCAGTTATCTAGATATTGATTCTATGTAGTGAATATACAATTATTTAAATATTTAAGTTATATAGCGGCCAGAAGAGGAAAAAACGCGTAACAATAATCGCGATCAATAATTGTAAGAAATCAAAAGTAAATTCACGACTTGATTTAATGAAAGTAGATTGTGTAATAGGCATACAAAGGAATCTGATTTAATACATTGGTCAAATAGGGATCTTTGGGATACAATTATTGCTTTGGACATAATAAGATATACAAAAACACTGGATTGAAAAGACGTACTACGAGTCTTTGGCATACCTCTAAACTGTATGTAAGATGTAAACGAAAATACGCTATTGAGTCAAATTATAAATATAGAACTAAACTAGAAACACTTTGAAATGCTATTATTTACAGCAAAATTATAATCATGCTTTTAAAACATAAAATAAATGTAGCAACAATATACGTTTTGCAATAAAGAGTAGCAGTTCAAAAGATTCCACAAATATTTACAAACAAAGAAATGGACGGAAATGATAAGATTTAAACAAATTACAAACTAAATCGGTCTCTACAGAACATTAACTTATATTATGCAATTTATATTTAAATTATCTATGCTCACTAAATATGTTACAATACATAAACAGCGAACTAGAATCTACCTTTATAAAAAGTAAAAAATGAAAAACAGTAATAATCTCAATGTAATTTCAAATAAACATCTACAAAACAAGTAATCTTTTCATATATTATATTGTTCTGAACATATCAAAGCATATACAATCCACATATCTTATGACAATATAAAAATAAATTAACTTAAAACAGTATTGTGCTTTTGACAGCAAAACAGCAAAATTTCAGGATTCTTACAAAATATATTCGCTATTTGTATTCATTGAGGTAAAGGAAATTAGATCTTAATCCTAGTTATGACATTAAGTGTAATACATTAATCGTCAATATTTACAATTGAAGTTATCAAAACTTTGGCTCTCACAATTCAACTAAAGATAATGAGTATGAATTTCAGATATTGACAAATCAAGAGGATGCAAAACTTAAACGTTACTGACCTCATAGTATGGCGTCGACAGACAATTTGATGTGGAGGCTTAGTCTTTTTAATGATTTACAATTAAATGGCATTAGCGACTTTGAAACATTTTATCAATTTGCCATCATCTTTAGCAGAAGGTTTATTTAATGATAGCTGACTGCTATTTCATGAAATTCGGAGTCAGATTTTACAGCGCGATTAAAATACAAATGAATTATTAGAATACATAGAGATTTGACCAAATACAAATAATTTGAACAGTTTAAGTACTCGATTTTATATTATGAACTGCTTGATGTTTGGAATATAATCCAATAAATAAATAATGCTCACCACATGTCTATGTTACTAAAAATAACATAAAAAATGGCATGATCTAGTATTTTTTGGATCCATTTGTGTAGAACACACTTTTCTAGACTACGATATTAAAATATGTACTCGTATATAAAATAAAAGTAGAGAAAAATTTAGTTTTATTTAGACATCATAATATAAAATAGAATATGACTCTTTCCCCATAGAATATATTAAATTTACCAAAATTAAAATATCCAATTCTTTGAATTTAGTTCATAATTGAAAAAAAATTTCCCAGTAAACATGAAATTATCGAAAATAATCCACCGATACCGATTCCGTCAAATTTGTTTTGCTTGTATTTAGAAATTGTCAATAACAAGTCAATCTTGATCGTTTATAAGCGTGAATGAGAAAATATTAACGAATTGTACACCTTTACTCATATCATATATTGAGATTTCCTAACAGAATGGATTGTTTTAACTAAGATTCTCACAATTATGACGTAGTGTCTTTTATCACTTAGTTTGTTCGTTGTGGTTCGCCGACAGCTACTGCTCGCACGGCGTCCGTTGATATCTGGAAAAAAATATTTTTTTTTTAAATTTGCATCACTGTAAGGGCAGTTATGGAGATTAGAATGTGGAGAATAGCTTACTGATAAGACTGCTAAGTAGTTTAATAGTGCTGTACGTATTAAGACTAACAGAACAATTGTGTCGAAGTGGTCGAGCTTTTTGATAACTAGTTCCAGATGTTTAAATTCCAGCAAACGGTGCTTACCATGGCTATATTCTGGTATGGAGTGTAGGACTGCCAATAAATCTACTTACGCACAAATCTAAAAACCCAACAATATAATAGCAATTGGCAAAGTATCAGTACTATTTCTAGTAAATTGCTGGTAATAGTGATATTTTATATATTTATATAATACCTCTTTATTTTGCACCTAAAATAAAACTTAAAAATAAAGTGTTACACAAAGGTGGCCTTGTCAGTAAAATAGCGACCCCTTCCAGGCAATCTTATGATATAGAAATACAATCAAGTGAATGTTCTGCGATGGTTATCTTAATACACGAACAAATGTATAATGCACAAAATATCAAATTCAAGTAAAATTATTTTTACATCGACGGAAAAATAAGTAGCAGATCTTTAACTACTTTAGATGAAACGCAGAAAATGTCATCCAACTATAATTTAAAGACCTTGATATCTATTAGTTTTAACAATCCTATGAACTTCTACGTTTTGATACGATTGGCTGTATATTATCCGCTCAAAGCCCAACATCCCTAACTTTGGAAAACTTTAAAAGCGATAGCTCTGGAATCACTTAAATTTAATGCCCTATAACTTACTCCCCGTCCTTAGGGACCTTCAGCCCTTTGTCTCCATCCTATGGGAGGGATAAAAGACATATCGACAAATGTGCGACAAACTTTCACTTCGATAGACTTTATTGGGTCTTTGATCAAATTTTAAGTAAGTTTTTCGGTAACTTAAGAACGTTACTTACTATTTTTAAAAATCCCATTTTTCTGGCCACAACGTTTTTTTGTTTGTTTTCCTTATTGTATGATTATTGATATTGACTAATGTATGATTTTTTTATTTCTTCTTGTCTATCTATCATATTCATAAATGTTTTCTTATATTCTTTGAATCAAGTGTCAGTTTAAGTTTAAGACACTGTCAAAAATTGGATTTATTTGTTGACTAAATTAATATCCAACTTTCAAAAAATAATGACTGACAGATCGAATGTTGTGTGTCGTTTTTATTGATTTGTTTATATAAGTGACATTTATTTATTCAAGATTAAAATGGATTAATATATATTCACCAGAAAAGACCTAAAACTAAATTGATTCAGGTGGAATATACCAATTAACAGGTATATTTAAAAGCACAACGATCAGGTAAACCACAGGTGATAAAATATCTCCCTGGAGTACACCTAAAGCACGTCCAACGGTAGCCAGTGATAAAACGTTGTAGATTTATTTATCTCACCTCGCCATTTGTATTGCGGCGGTTGTTAAGCGTGCCAACGATTTAAAGGCAGTAAAATCTGAGACACAAAACGTTGTGTGGTTTTGATGCCCGAGGGAATATGTAATTTTAATTGGAAGCAAAATATAACCTGAAAAAGTTAATTTTTATATTCTTCTGCCAAACTTTAAAATGGTAGTTACGTAATTACTACTAACTTTGTTAAATAAATAAAATACGTTTTTTTACGAATCAAATATTGTTGGTTTTGATAAATCACCCTTATCGAAGAGAGTAAGTCTTTTCCAGTAGAACAAATGGTGTACTAGTAAAGTGTTTTTGTTAAACTGGTATTGGTAAAAGTCCTACATAACTGGCATCGTTCGAGAGTGGAAAACGGTATTCAAATATTAAAGGTCCAACTTTAGTTACGGTTTTTTACTAGTAAAATTTTCGTGGTTAGTGATGAAGTGAACGAAAGAATTTCCCTATGTAAAAGGTATCCTAAATGATGACTCGGACTATAAGCTACTACCTACTGCTACTCGTACACAAACTATTGAAAAAAAACTCTTTAAGCAGTTTTTGCGGGACAAGTGAACTGTCACAAAAGGAAAACATTTACTAACACTCTTTTTGGATTCTGTATATTTTTATGCTTAGCAATTTATATTTTTAAAAAAGTATTTATCGTATGTATATTATTATACTTATTTAATTAATTTACTGTTTTAATATAAACATCGCCTATTAAATTTTAGCTGCTTGCTCTCCATATTATAAATTTTATTATTACCAATTATATCATACTTTTCAATGAGTGAAATGTAACAAAAAGAGAGTATCAAAGATCTACGTATTAATGTAAAGATATTTGTATTGTTATTATTTTAGGTTCATGTTAAGTGTTTGAAACAAAAAGAGGTTGTCTGTCAAAATGTCGACATTATTTTAATCGGTTCACCAGTAACTTGTGTTTGGTTGGTGATTATACATGAGAAAATTAGTGGCCTTTCTTTAGCTATATTGTCATGAACCCGGTATTGTTTTGTGTGAAAATTAAAATAAAAAAAACTTACCACTTAGAGAGGAGACCTGTCGCAGCGGAGTGCGGGTAGGGTCCACCATAGGGTGAGTATTGGGAGTAGGGAGCCGCGTAAGCGTATTCACTGGCAAGCGGCACTGTACCTGAAAAGTATTTAAGTGCAAATTAGAATTTTGAATTCCATTCCAATTAGTTACATCGATAGTCATAGCCCACAGTTATATTATTATTCTATGAATTATTAAAAAAGTTCATCGTTGCAAATAGATTATTTTCATTATTTTTGAGCATTAACTATTTCTTTTATTTTTATCAGTAAAAATCACTTTGAAAATGCTGATATACATGGCAGCCTTAATCACTGCATCACAATATGGGAAAAATATCGATGGTGGTGTAGTACTGTTTTGCACAGGCTGCCAGGCTGACTCGATAACAAAAGTTTAAACGCTACGCAACCAATCAATGCCACCAAAAAATAACTTTAAGAAAAAAAACACTCAGTCGTTGAGGATCAAGACAGTTAAATAAAAGGATAGAACATTAGATATGCCGGAGACCATTCGAAAAAGGGAAATAGCAATAAAAGGACTCCTGGTTTCTATACTCAAACACGCAGAATAACCGAAATTGATGCTGCATGATAGGTACCTACGTAGCTAACGACCGCATTTTAAGGAGACGACAATTAACATTAAATATATCGTTAAGTCACAATTCCATATAGAAAATGTCGACTTAATGACTGATTAAAAAATAATTGACGATTTCGAGTGGGATGTAAGTTAGTTATTTTACAAAATTTAGCAGCAATAGCTCTACTCATAGTAAACTAGACTGATTCACTGATTTTATTTCTCAATTAAAATAATTTAGATACATTTGCTAAACAATATATTGCTACTTACAAACCACAAGAAATGGCTTTTAAAGAAAACGAAGTTTAAATAAACAATGAAAGCATTAAAGACCTCAAAGTATCACAGGAAACAATAAGAACAGTAATGACATTCCACTTTACAATTTGCAAAAAATAATCCGGGATTTAAGACAAAAACAAGAATCACAAAAAACAGTATCTCGACAAACTGGAGGACGAAGGAAATCTAATTTTCCAACTTTCCACCCCTCCACAAAAGCATATAAACAAGCCCATCCCACAGGAGTTTCGCACTTAAGCATATTAATTTTAAGTGCCAAAATTCCCCACGATTTGTGGATGTCGCTTCACTTTATGCTTTTGGTCTTTAATCTGCCGCAATCTGCTTATCCCGGGTGGGGGTGGGGTGTTTAATAGCTCATTCGGGGCTCTATGCAAATAATTTTCGAGGGGGAATCATACGGGCTTTGTCTGAAGCGTCTAACGAACCGAAACACGACTCTGATGCAAGAGTGCTTCTTTAAACTGGTTTAGGCTGTTAGTATGGAAGTTGTGGTTGTGTGGGTTATGCGTGAAGGGGCGGAGCGTATGAAATTTACAGGGAAATAGATAAGTGCTCGAGAAATTTATACAGAATGACTTAAATACGGAACATGTATGAATTATTGTGCTTTGAGTTGAAGATGTGTCTGATCGCTTGGACCGAACGATTGTACTGATTACTTTTTGTCCACAAATGTGTGAGTAACGGTTATGAATAGTATACACAGCCAAGAACGAATAATGGTTTTATATTAGTTGAAAATGATTACGCATTTAAGACCAGATAAAATATTATTCAATAGTCATGGAAAATACTGCAAGTATTGAATGTTTACCGTCGGAAAAAATAAATTTCGCATTTTATGCTGCAATTTCATAGTCTAAAAAATTCATAATGAAGGAATGAATATACTTTTAAATGTGATTATTTAGTACAATTTACTTGACACTAGAACAAAGGATATTTAAGTATATTTCAACATATAGATTGATAAATTGAAAAGAAAGAGCAACCAACGCGAAAGTTTGAAACCTGGTGAATTTTAAAGTCAATGACATTGTTCAAGACTTCGTAAATACCAAAGCACTTACAGTAAGCTTTCAGAGAACATTTTATACCTACTAAGTGCATATAAAAACGAAAAAGCACATGGGTTTCCTGGTGGCCTATAGACGCTATAGATGTTATAGATTCGTGGCTGTCCCGTGGTCGGAAATTTACCCTACTCTCTAGACCCTAACATAACAACATTGACATGTTAGGGCCTAGGGTTATTATGGCGGCAGGAATAGTTAAAGCGGTGGATCCCAACCCGGGCAAGTTGCTCCACAGCACTCTACCACCAATGGTCTTGTAGGCATCACCTGTATCCGAACCTATGTTCGGCTCATACGAGCTGACTGGTAGGAATGCAGATGGTCTATTCCACCCAGTGTATTAGGACAACAGGGGGTCACGGGGAGGAAGAGTTATGGTGGTTTCATGTAATAATAACAATTAGGATTATCTTGAACCCAAATCCCTACTGATTTCGTAGTATTAGTATTAGTTTATTGGTACATTGGTATTGACCAATTTACTTAGTTTATTAATAATCATCCAAACATATACTTACTATCATAATGAGCATATGGTGGGTATGGAGGTGCTGGGGGCTGTAATACTACGAGGGCAGCGGCATCAGGACTACCGGCGGCTGACGGTGGCTCACC
>NJDD01001845.1:535066-546168 GCA_002245505.1 Calephelis nemesis | reverse complement strand
TTGTCGCTGCAAAAAAAATTGAGGATTAATTGGCACTCATCAAACACACTGCACTGACCAATCGCGGGGCTCGGGTTCGATTCCCGACGAGGGTAGGTGTTTGTGTAATGAACATGTCTGCATTTTCGGGTCTGGATGTTTATTAGATTTATTCTGGTATCTGTTTAGATATTTATATGTATTGGTATCGTGTACTAACGCCTATAATACAAGCACATAATTTGCTTACTTTGGGGTTAAATTCAATTCGTGTAAACTAAAAAATTGTTGTCCAGGGATATTTATAAATTTTTTATTCTATTTACCAGCCATTATACGCACATATAGTGTTATTTCAGCTCGGAGTTTCTTACCTAACTTACCCTAAACAAGAGACAAGAAGCTTCAAAAGGTTTAATATCTTATAACATAATGTTGGTTGAGATATTTTAAGTTGAAAACCTATTCCGTATTTTCATTATACAACAATCCGCCATATTTCAACAGTAATTCTGCAACTAAAGCTAAAACGAGTTCATAATAAATATTCTAAAACCGATATAGCAGTTCTTGAGTCATAAGTGTAGAAATATCTTCACGCACATATCTCCGAATAGGTAGGCAGAGGCACAACCAGGTCACTCACGACTAGGTGAAGAGACCAAGTCCAACAATGTGATAGGTGGCAAGCCTATCGCCAACCTTTCACCAATAAGTGTGACAAGCTCGTTTTTGTTATCTAAAAAAGAAAGATGGATGTTTCATCAAAATGTTATTCTACACACCAATATATCTATCCTTTGTAAAAAAAAGGTAACAAAATGGATTATTCGGTTCGATCGCACCCATTGCCATCAAGCGGTAGGCAATTTGTAACGACGGACTGCTGTAGAATATCTATATAGTTACAGTTAGCTTGTTTCAGTTGACTATCAGAATTTACAGCTTGCTTAGCCTCACTATATATTGTTTTATTTTCACCAATTTATATAACATTTGACAGCAGGCAAGGAATATATTAAAAGATAGATACAAAAAACACTCTTTGCATAATTCTGTGCTTATCTTATCGCGTATGGAAGCGAGAGTTAGATAGCCCGGTGACGTTGTAAAAACTTCGCGGTTAGCAACATATTAGCCATTAAAAAAAGAGAGTTGAATATATCAGAAAAAGCATTAGGATAAATGTCAGCGAAATGAGAGCGCTACGGTAGTGTAACGCTCGCTGACCGTATTTGTAATAGTGAGATTCGAGAAATATTTGGGATGGGATAGGGAAAAAAGCGTTAGCGTTTAATCGCCTCTGTGGGCTAGTGGTCCGGCGTCGGACTGGACTTCTAGAGGTCCCGGGTTCGGTCACCGAGTTTGATGAGAAAAATTAGATAGTGTGTATTTTCAATGTTCTATAAAAAATAACGTTGCCCGGGATTGGATGTGTGCCCGGTTGGCGATAGGCTTGTCACCTATCACAATATCGGACTTAATATTTTCGGCTAGTCGTGGATGGCCTGGTTAGTCTCTATCTACCTCTTCAGGGATATGTGGGTTGTGGAAAGAATGATAGATAAAAGATTCGCAAAGCAGATGGATGTAGGTACCCGGGGAGACCTTGGTTGACATTTCAAAATCAAATCGCTCGGGTATTCTCAAAGTTTAGTGTCAACAGTCTCCGAAACCAGCGTGTTTGTATGAAAAGGGTAAAGAATGTAGAGGAAGCAAGACCGGTCTGCCAAGATCGTAAGATTTGGTACTCGACACACTCTGTCTACCCCGTGAGGGACTTGGCGTTAAGACATGTATGTATAAATAGAAAATATACAGACAAATTAATATCTTCTTTTTTAAAGTCTATTAAACACAATAAAATATTCCTTGGCAAGTTAAAGCAAGGAAGTAAGACGATGAATGAAATGCGGTTAATCGGAAACAATTCCCGTGTACACAAAGTATAACAGGTTCGAGTCCCAGCGTAAGGTAACCGCAATCGCGGTTAGGTTCCGTTGCCACGGGAATAAGTTGGAGAGGTATTGAATATCTTGAGATGAATGGCTGAACTAGCGCCATCATTTCGCTGTCTCGAGTTGAGGTGTTAGTTTACCTAAAGACACCGATCGATTGGATCCGAGTTTGACCAGGCAGGCACTTTTATCTTATCTTATAAATAAAAACCAATTGCTGTGCGTTAGTCTCGCCAAAACTCAAGAATAGCTAGACCGATTTGGACAATTTTGGTTTTGAATTATTTGTTCAAGTTTAAGAGACCAGAAAAAAACAAAGTTTGCAAGAATTGTCTGTCCTTATCTATGATTTGATCTTTATAACTACTAAACGGATTTTGATGCGGTTTTGTTTAATAGATTGAGTGATTCAAGAGAAAGGTTTATATGTAACAAGTGGCCCGCCCCGGCTTCGCACGGTTATGAAATATACTTATAAATCTTCCTCTTTAATCACTTTATCCATTAAAAAAACCGCATTAAAATCAGTGGCGTAGTTTGAAAGATTTAAGCACATAAAGGGACATAGACTACAGAGGCGACATTGTCTTGTTGAATTGGTATTTAAAAATGGTTATTATATTATTTTAAGTTGATTTTAGTTTTAAAGAGTTCCCCTTTTTTTCTATCTAAGCTACAGTAGTAAATAGGAAAGGTCAATGGCTCATAGTGAGAGAGGAGTAATATAAGCTGCTCACGCGTCTTGGGTTACTGCGAGATGGGGCGCGGGATGTGGTCAGATACACTGTATTGTGATGAGTTTCCGTCTTGCATCTGTTTCTATTGTTTATATGGAACGAAGAAATATTTTTTCCCTGTGTTGATCCGAGCTTCTTTGTAGAATAGACCATCTGCCTTCCTGCCAGGCAGCTCGTAAATGCCGAGCATAGAATTACGGTCACTAGAAACGTGACATCTGACTGTGGTAGATTTTCGCAGCGACTCACCCGGATTGGTACCACCGCCTTACTTATTCCTGCCGCCATAGCGTCAATGCTTGCCGTAGACGTGTTCCGGTTCGGAGGGTAAGGTGGCCGATAAACTTACTTTTGCTAAGACCTAGGATCCCGGCCTCAGGTTGGCAACGCACCATTACCACCTTTTGTGTCTCTATGCGGCGTGAATTTCTTACCATCAGGAACCATTTTAACATGTATCCTTTATCTCTTTCTTGCAAGCCTTAACTCATGAGCGAAAGATCTGGGATTGTTAATATAGAAAGAAAATAGGCAACTAACATCTTCACAAATATTTCTCTCAGGCACAATTTGAATTTGATTAGCGTAAGACGAATGATGTTAATGAATACATGTTAACTAATATCAAGGTAGAAATATTTTCTTGTTTAAATATTGTAAATACGTATCTCAGGCATTGGAAAAGTGCTAAAACTATAACGTAGGTATATCTTAAGGTGATAATTTTCAGTTCCGTAACTTTACTGTCTGAACTATATTTAAGCTAAAAATTTTTATATTCTAAACTTTCAAGACTTTAACCTGAAACACGATTTAAAACAAGAATTCTTTAGTAATCAAAAAACTCTCTAACCAACAGTACAAAAAACTATTGTAGGTACATACAGCAAGATTTTTTTTATCACCATCCAATTTTTTTCTGGGCATAAATAAGTCCATTTATGAAAAAAAGAATAGGTATCTAGCAGGTAGGTATCTAGAATGTCAGAGCACTCAGCGCGTAGGTACGGAGCGCGCGCTGCCCATAAACTAGACGACTGCGATGTCATATCTTAATATTTTAGTATTGAGGGGTACTAAAATAAAAAACACGTATTTAATTATTTTCACTTAAGATCAACATATTAAAATTTGGATGGTGATTAAAAAGTCAGGGTGTATATACATAACTTCACGCCAAGCGACTTCGAACACTCTTGACACCACCTCAGATTGATTTCATCGTGGAATATCAAAAACTATCATATCATATACATACATATTATCTAGAATACTTTGTTTTAGTGCAATTGACGATCAAAAGAATATTCATAAGATAACAATTTTTCAATAACCCCGAACAAAACCAATCCGATATTTAGCTATAAGCCGTCTCAATCACGTGAGCTTAAAATAAAATCCGCATCAAAATGTGTTGTGCCTAATGGTTAAGGAGTTATGATGTCACAGACAGCCGCACACACGCATACGCACATACACAGATACGTCGAACCCTTCCGCCGGGTATTAATAAGAGATACACGTCACCATAAGCACTCGAGATATTAATTATGTTCTAACAACCTAAGGAACAGGTCTAGAGCCTTCAGTGTAGTTTCACTGGTTTATTCTACTATCCCTAATTATAATAATGTATTACCCCCACATTATTATAGCGATAGAGAACCATAAAGACTCTCTGTTTTACATAAATTTAACTTCTTTTATGCTATGCTTTTATTGATAATATGAAGAAAAGAAAGAGAAACAAAGAAAATCAAAATTTCAACAGACGTTTGTTTTAAAGTTACACCTCAAGGGATGGCGATGAAAATCTTTTGAAATTACTTCGTGTACACTAATTTGACATGACTATAAATGTCCCGACTCTTTTGTTTTCATTTAAATAAAAGAAGATGGCAATGACTTAAAATGGGTTTCGTTCGATGAAAGACAAAAACCTTCACGCATTCTATTAACACTATTAATGCGAAAGTTTTTGACTATGAACGAGTGACCATTGGTTACTTTCTCAAAAAAAAACACAGTAACATAGTTCATGTAAAAAAAACATACTCCTAGACTTCAATTTGAAACGATTTTGACTTTGACTTGCAGATAAAGCGTATGTTTTTTTAAGGCCCAAAAATAATATTTTTTGTTTGAATTTAAAAATTTTGATTCCAAATTAGAAGTAATATTAAAATTGCCCTTCCTTTTTTACACATACGTTTACTTACTATTACACAAGGACAGTTAGATTATATTAGGTACGTCTTTCAAACCAGTTGCCATTTTTAGTGGCGCAATTTTCAGTAACTGGCAATGAATACCATAACAGTTAAATCTACTTAAGTAATTAAGTATCTTCATGCCCATATCCCCGAAGATCTAGGCAGAGCCAGGAACAGGACACCCACGACTAGCTGAAGACACTAAGTCCCACAATGTGACAGGTGGCAAGCCTATCGCCAACTGTGCACATATCCAATCCCGGGCATCGGTATGCTTATATTGAAAAAAAAACATTTTCTAATTTTTTGTTGCCCGACCCGGGGATCGAAACCAAGAGCTCAGAGAAGTCAAGTCCGACGCCGGACCGCTAGACCACAGAGGTGATTAAATTTACTTAATTACCTAGTAATGAGAGTTTTTCCGCATTATTAGAAAATCAAGGTTAGAAGGAGGCATTATCGTAAAATGGCAAATTCAAACAACTGTCATTACAATGATTAGTCACGCCCTACAAGCCTGCGGTGACATCAACATAACTGTTCTTTAATTCCCTTTGTGGTCGGTTAATGGTTGCGAAGGTCATATTTTAGAAACTAACTGTTTTTAAGAATATACCAACTGCTTACCTTTCGAGAGGATAATTAATTTGCTATTTGTCTATTTTACGACCAATTACAATAACCTAAGATTCTTCAATCCGAAGAATAGACCAATAAAAAGAATATACCATCTGCCTTCCTACCAGTCTGCATAGCGAGTGAGCATAGGCTTACCGTCACTAACACCGTGACATCCTACAAGGTGTTAGAGTTTAACAGCGATTCAACCGGATTGGTACCAACGCCGTAGTAAGGTAGCCTCTAAACTTACTTTTGCTCGAGTTTTAAAATCCCGGCTTCAGGTCGGCAACGCACCATTATCAACATTGGTGTCTCTAGGTGGCGTGAATTTCTGACCATCAGGAAATCCGCCTGCTTGTTTGCCTTCCAATGTCATAAAAAAATTCTTGATTGGGCTACTTCAGTTATCAGGAACTCACTACAGTAATCATTGCTATTTTTCAACATTTTTTTTAATGGAAGACCACGCCTCTTGCGGCCAGGCAGAGAAGCAGAAGGTCTGTTCTACTAAATTGACTCTGGTCAAACGTAGAGAGACGTACTAAAATATCGGAGCAACAAAACTCTTATTGTAGATCATTCTCTAATTGTAGGTAGGTTTTGATAACGGCCGTTAGTCGCATTTTGTTACAGCCAATGTTGTCGATATACGGATTAATAATAATAACAATAATATCTTTATTGTACACAAAAGAAACGTTAACACTAAGCACAAACATAAAGATAATACAGTACAATGGACGAGCTTATCTCCAGCAACAGAGATTTCTACCAGCTGACCCGTGAAAAGGAAAAACAGTAACAAAATTAATCGTAGACTAGGTGTACATATATGATTTGTTGACTATGAAATACATACTTGAAATAATACCAAATATCATCAAAATAAATAAATATATATACATTATTAATCAGGAAAATAGATACCCAAAAATGTCAGAAAAGACGAGCATATAGGATAATTTTACTATTTTATGTGTAATTGGACTATTGTATGTGTAGGTACACTCTTTTAGATAAAATTTATTTTCCATAGTACAGTCTTTCAGCAATTTGCTACGAATTATAGGGGTACGTAGTGTGTCATACAACTTACCCGAATGAGGTGTATAGTGGGGGTGCGCCGCGTGTTCGTACGGAGCATCGAACAGCTCCCCGTAGTAGCCGGTACCCCCCAGTTCTGATAACAACTTGTATTCGTCCTTTAAACTCCACTTCGACGATGACCAAAGCTGCAAAAAATACAATTTATGTTGTCAACCACAATCCTATTAATATTATAAATGCGAAAGTTTGTATGTATGGATGTATGGATGTTTGTTACTCTTTCACGCAAAAACTACAAAGCCGATTACGATGAAATTTGGTATGTAGGTAGCTGAAGACCCAGAATAACATATAGGCTACTTTTTATCCCGGAGCTCCCGCGAGATTGGGACTTACGCGGGTCAAACCGCGGGGCGTAGCTAGTAAATACATATTTTTGCAAAATTTAAACGATTTAATCTAGTCTCAAAGGAAGCAGAATTTCTGCTGGCACACAAATTAATCCACCTTTAACCATGGCCCTAGTGACGTATTACCTACCACCATTATTATTGTACTTCACCTTTACACTTATAACTCTTTTTACATTTTATACTTTTATTTTTAAACTAGCTGTCCCGGCAAACTACGTTCCACCCATTCAGTTTGTATGATATCCATTTTCTTATCTTTTAAACCTTCCCTAGACGTGAACAAATAATTCAAAACCAAAATTAGCGAATTGGGTTTAGCCGGTCTCGAGTTTTAGCGAGACTAACGAACAGCAATTGATTTTTATATATATAGATTGGCTGACCAAATCTAAATTTAAGGGAAATGATTAATTGTGCGTAATAACAACTCTATATAGATATCTTTAAAATACATTCGGATTTCCGAAGCTTGACGAGTATAGCTGAAGCGCATAATTTAAATAGTCCTACTGTACTGTATTAAAGATAAAAATGGAACAGGTAGGTATATGGTTTTCGCCTTGACTCTCAATGTAATAATAATTCAGAAAAAGCTAGTCAATCTCAATTTTTATGGAGTACAATTCACCTACTTTTAAGAATATAACAAACAGACAAGCCTTAAAAAATGTTTTTGAAGTGAAACTTGTTGATCTACATATGAAAGAAATTTGCCAACACATTTTGTATGAAGCATCATATTTCTCTGTTACACTCCACAAAAAAAACGACTGTATGCTTTCGCCGAACTTCATGCTGTGTCATTGTGATTTTCGATTAGCCGGTGATGTACCATCTTGAAGCTAGTTCACAGTAAAAATCCTTTTCTATTACGCTGTACGAAAAATGTTGTTATTCTGTGAAGTTTCACGTATGTCAAGAAATTTCTTGTCTTACATACAGTACATACTAAAATACAACTACATTATTTTTATTTTTAAGCATCCTATATCTATTACATGTGTGTATAGTAAAAAGCAACTTACATTTGAGTATATCTGGTCACCGTTGTAATGGTTTCTCTGTCTCTTCACATCATCCTCTGAATGGTTGTTGAAGTCTCTGTTCTCATCTGTAACCAAAGATGAAACAGTCAAGTTTTAAATGGAATAGGGACCTTTTATCAAGTTTGATTTTTAAATGAAATCATGTGAAATGTAAAATTCACATATCTGTAGTAGGAAAATAAGCAAGCAGACAGGTTGAGGACTGAGAATGTTAAGCCTCTAGCGAAATAACAAAACGGAACATTATAACGACAAGCACTGACATTGTAGCGGCTAAAATAAATAAGGCGTCAATAAGAATTCGAGTTTTCACTACACTTTACCACTTTCTGGCTGATTAATTAGAAATGGGAGTGTCATATTCAATATTCAAAAAAACAATAGGGGCTGAAAAAATGACTGAAATATAAATTACTAGCTGCGCCCCGCGGTTTCACCCACGTAAGTCCCAATCCCGCGTGAACTCCGGGATAAAAAGTAGCCTATATGTTATTCTGGGTCTTCAGCTACCTACATACCAAATTTCATCGTAATCGGCTTTGTAGTTTTTGCGTGAAAGAGTAACAAACATCCATACATCCATACATACAAACTTTCGCATTTGTAATATTAATATGATTATAATATATATAGGATAAGTAACAAAATGGCGACGTTTACTTTAAACATGTTATTTTAAATGTCAGCCAAAAAACACATCGCTCTCCTGATGGTAAAAGAGAGCTTTGGCCTATAGATACCATAGATGTTACATGTGCTTTGTTATCCTGGCCGAGATAATTGCGCAATTAAACACATTTACATAGAAAGTATCACGCCCATATACCTAAAAGGGTAAGCAGAGGCACAACCCGACTAGCGTGTCCACGACTAGCCGAAGACACTAAGTTCCACAATGTGATAGATAGGTGGCAAGCCTATCGCCAACCGTGACACATATTCAATCTCAAGCAATGTTATTTTTATTAGAAAATTAAAAATGTATATACATTTCCTAACTGTTTTTGTTACCCGACCCGGGGATCGAACCCGGGACCTCAAGAAGTCAAGTCCAACGCCGGACCGCTAGACCTCAGAGACGATTCAATTACATAGTGAATAAAGCATTCTAAATTTTTTTTTGAAAAAATATGTATTTTTCTCGTGATCTAAAATATTGCAAATCATATTATATGCGTGATATTTTTTAAAACGTTTCAATTTTTTTCCTGATTTTACCCTGTCTGTTAATTATAATTATAAAATCCGCAGTTATAGTTATAATAGTACAAAAAAGTTAAAATTTTAAAGCTTTACATAAGTATATCATAAATATTATCCATCATCAAAGCCTTATTACACCTATTTGTAGAACTTCATATTAGACGTTAAAACAATATGGCGGAAGCATAGCAGTAAAACTTAGAGATATAATATAATATGTTCAGAATTTGTGCAGTCGCTGTAATAGCACTGTAAATCTTGCCAGTTCCACTCGCTGCACACCACTATAGTAAAAGGATGGTAAGTGAGGGCAATAACGTCGTATACTATCGATAAAATCTTCAGATTTCTTTTTAATGTTAGTTTTTAAGAGACGTAAATATGAGTATTTCAAGTAATTAACTCTACGTACAGCATTATATTTATATTTTAATTGGCGGTAAAGATTTGCTCAACGCAAAAGGTTTGTATTAATAACGACGTACAACACCATCAAACACAATTAATGAGATTAGAAAAACCGATTAGTCTTTTCATCAAAATTATATTTCATAAAACGATTTAAACTTAAATTTTAAGATGTTTTTTGAACTTCAAAATGAACATCTACTTAAACTAATGTAAAAATACGCCATAGCTGAATATATAAAATAGTTTTATTCTACACTAGAAAATAGGGACGTAGCGATTAAGAATTACAGTCTAATCTTGTAAGTCACCATACGTATATAAAACAATTTTAACGGACTTGAACTTTATTATTCTTATCTATCCTAATCTTCTTTAAAATAAACCAGTTTTTAAAGTAATTCAGTTAGGTTTCGATAAACCCTGTTTTGTAACTACATTAAGTGTTTTGTTTTTAACAATAAGAAATTTAAAATATTTAGCGTGACCATAATATTATTTTTATCGACAGTCGATATTTAATGTTCTCAGCCCTAGATCAGCGACAAACCGTGAGGCAATAGGGGTCCCACAAATATTTTAATCCCTATGCTCCCGTAACAACTAAGTTTTCCCAGAATCATAAAGAGTAACATAAGTATAGTCATTAAAGCATAAAGTTTAACATAACCTTATACCCTTTTAATGATAGCAATGTTATTTAATTTATTATAAGCATTTGTTAATTAAGTAATAAGTATACTGTATGTATCTAGTTAAGTCTTTCAACTTGATTTTAAATTGTAAGTAGAGCACTAATAAGTTAAAATTTATTACCAACTTGCTATCTTGATTTAAAATCTTGCTAATCATGTTTTTTGATGACATGACGAACGCATGGCCTAACTAACGCCTTGTGGATAGAGACAACCGTGGCGTATGTCGTATAGAGTATAGACACCGTTGAGGTTGTATGTGCGTTGCTATTCTGTGGTCGTGGTTATTAGGATTATTGTGCAAGTTTTGTCCTTGTAATTAAAGCAGCAGGAGTGAGTAAAGCGGTGGATCCCAACCCTGGCAACTTGCTGCACACCACCATTGTTATAATCTCAAATAAATAACTTTTTTTGAACTTACGTTTGTACTTACCTTGATCCTCGTGTCTCTTCCTCTTCAGCCCGTTCCCATTGTGCAGGCCCTCGACCTGCTCAATACCCAGGATTCCGTTGATGCTGTAGCTACCCGTGTTGTTGACATGCTGCTCCGTGGTCGGGGACAACACTGACGTTACACCAGGTGCGTTACCAGCATGGGTTATCACCTTAGGGAAATTAAGAATGTGAATAAGCCCGTAGAAAATATCTGTACATAAGGTCCTGGTTTTGATTCTAGGACCGGGCAATTTAAAATGTGTTGTTCCTCTGCCAATGTTTTGTACCTGTACCTATTGTTTTTGTACAAAGAACCCCACTCAACCCCGTTAATGGAAAGTAAAAAA
>NJDD01001845.1:519968-534778 GCA_002245505.1 Calephelis nemesis | reverse complement strand
ACCCCACTCAACCCCGCTAATGGAAAGTACAAAAGGGGCTTAAGATGGAAATGTACCAAGCTATGTTGTTAGTACTTTAAGACTTTGAACATTAACCCTTTTTAACCGAATTTCATTTTTGTTTTCTTTTTGAAAGAGCTTACTTTTGATGTAGTTCCATTTCTACCAATTCAATCAAAATTATGGTATCCAAGGGAAGTCGAGAAAAATGACTGTTTCTGAACATTGATCAAAGAAAATACGTAATATTTTATGTACTTAAACGACATGAGATTGAAATTGAAGTACGTTTTTATTACAAAGAATTAATATTATAATGTACTAGCAATGAACGCGATTTTGTCCGCGTGGAATTTAACTGTTATAAAATGAAAGCAGCCTTACTTCTTATTATATCAGCTACCTATTACGTGTGAAAGTCCCGTTAACATCAGTCCAGTCGTTTCCAAGATCAGCCGGAACCAACAGACAGACCAACAGACACACAGATAAATATTTAAAAAAAAATGTTTTTTTTTAATTTTTGTATATCTAATATACAAAAATATATCGTATCGGTATATATAGTATGTACAAATTATATTCATCGAGTAAAAAGCGGTTGTTTTAATAAATTACACAATTTTGTTTATTTGTATAGATGTCTAGTCGTGTGGGAAAAAGTTAGAAAACTGGGAAGTGACATAGGCTACTTTTTGTCCCAATATTTATACACGTTCCCGCGGGACAACAAAATACAGGAATGTGGCCGCGGGCAACCTCTGGTTCACAATAAATATATATGTACATAATATAACAAAACTAAATCGTTTAAAAATAATCATTGCTACATGTTGTACACAGGAAATAGAACCCAAAACGAGGGCTTATCCAATTTTTGTCTGTTCGTGTTTGTCTGTTGTTTGTCACAAAAACTACTTAACAGATTTTTACCCAATTGTACTGTGAAATTGAATCTTATAGCCTGATTTATCATTTAGGATATCATAACAAAATCTTCACATCATTAATCACAATAAGTCACTTGTGGTCGCGGGCACCGGCTAGTATAATCAAAAATACTTACAGAGACGACGCTGCCTTGCGCGGAGCTGATCTCCTGTTCCTGCTGCTGCTGTTGCTGCTGGTTGTGCGCATGCTTCGCTTTCTCTGCCGCCTTATTACGGACGATTCTGAAAACAAAATGGCCGACGTTTTATTCTGTCAAAAGAAATCAACTTTAACAATAGAATCATGTAACGTCGGACTTGACTTTTTGAGATCCCGGGTTCGATCTACGGGTCGGGCAAAAACACTTGCCACCTATCACTTTGTGGGACTTACACCCGTATTCAAGAAACTTAGTACTTAGTCCAATAATCAGTTCTAAGTATTGTTCATGAATTGGATGGCTTGACGTAAGAAACACATAGCTAAATGTCGTACTTCACGAAGCGTTTTTTCAGTACTTAGCCAAGTAAGCTTCTTGAATACGGGTGTTAGTGGCTAGTCGTGGGTGCCCTGGTTGTGTCCTTTGCCTACTTCTTCGAGGATATGGGCATGAAGATACTTTAATATTCTTTGATAGACTAAGTTTCTAGCGACCCTGATAGTGGCCAGTACACTCATCTGGTGATTTAGATCCAGGAATTCCACTTGCATGTTCAGTTGTAAAAGACAGTTTAGTATACTTGTTAGCTTGGTTGCTTATCTGTGACTCTAACATCAGTATTTGAAGCCGTATTTGGAGAAAATAGTAAGTACTTAAGAAAACAACTAGGTATATAATATACATTTTACCCAATATTAGAGGATAATTTGTTTCCTCAATAATTAAAATACTCACTGAACAGTGAACATTATAATTTTTATGGTTACATTTTATAAATATCGATATATTTCATCAACTATCATTAACCAATATATTCATATCGCCGCTTTGGTCTAGCGGTGCTTTGGAAACGTTGACTGCATGAGGTCTCAGGTACGATTGTATTTCCTAATATAAGCAACGTTGCCCGAGATTAATTGGCGTTTGTAACCTATCATATCGACGGGAAGTATCTTGTATTTCTACGTCTTAGGGGATATGGGTTTTAAGATACTAACTGGATATATATGCATTACTACTGTAGCTGAGCTTTCAGGTTGCTGTGACAAACGAATTCTGTAAACTAAGTTCTTGTTAATTTTATGTGGAACAGGACATAAATGTTTTATTAAATCGTAACAGTATCCGAAACCGGCGTTTTTGTATTTAAAAAGTAAAATTTCAAAACTGGATAAAAATTAATGTTGAAAAAAGTGAAAGAATGTCAGAATTCAGAACATATAAATAAAATGTGTTTAAGTATTTTCTATAAAAATTGTAATCCTTTTTTCTGTTAAGTAGTAACAAAAATAAGTGTTACAAATTAGTATAAAAGAAGGTTAATTATTATATTTTTCTTTTTAGATATTTTTTATATTATAAATTCTTCTACTTTTCTAATTCTAGTTTTAATCATTTTTTTATTTTTTACTTTTAAACTATATTCTACAGCAATTCAATTTTTATCGTAATGCACCCTCTACAGTACTTTAGACTAAATAATATTACATATTATTCTCTAGACCAGCGGTGGGCAAACTACGCCCGCGGGCCAGATCCGGCCCGTGAGAGGTTTTAATCCGGTAAAGACTATTGAAATTTGAACAGTGAACAAACTAAATCGATATTTCAAACATATATAATGCGTATTTCATATGTTAGACTTCATAAATAGATTTTATTTTAATAAAGGATTGTAACATAAAAAATGCCTAATGCTATATTTATGTAACGTTATAATCATAATATTTACTGCTATTTTTAGGTGTTTTCATTAACCGACCCGCCTCAAGACTAATTATTTTAATTTACTGGCCCGCCACTAGATTTTTTTTAATTGACCGGCCTGCGGTCAAAAGAATTTGCGCAACCCTGCTCCCCTGCGGGGATAGCCCCGAAGCAAATCATATCTAGACTTTGCCCTAGATTACCGTCATTAGATGTGTAATATCACAACAATAAGATTAACGAGTTAATTTATTCATAAAATAAAATACTGACATGATTTCGCCATTAGTAAAAAAACACTGAAGCCATCAATCGCCACGCCACCAGACACGTGTGGCGACATCTATATGCAATTTGAAGACGGCGGTCGCGATTTGCCACGCTTCCTTCCTTTGAGGTTGGGGATAAAAAAAACGCGTGGCAGCAAATTGCTGTGTGGCTTTTAGTCTAAAGTTGTGATTCTTTTAAAAAGATGAAATTATTTAACAAAATGAATTTCATTTTGCTTTAAGTCGAAAACGTCAGGACGAATTTTGTTAGTTTTGATTTTAAAAGATTCATGGTAGTTCAGTAAATTTTAAAATTGCGAGAAATGTCATTATTTTCATTTTCAAGGCCACTAAGAATAAAATTGTAAAAAAAACTGACTTAAATTCTATAAGTAAGACATCTATGTAAACAAAATGTTGACTACTTTCCCTGAATTTCATCATAAAATTTCGACTTGGTCGCAACGGGACCAGCTCAAAAATGGGCTCTATCAAATAAAAAAATCTATTTGAAAATCGGTTCAGAAATGACGGATAAATCTATTAAAAATATATTTAAAAAACGTAGAAGTCGTGCCACGGTGTTTATGGCGGCATAGGCATAGACGTTTTATCTAAATTAAAATATCGTTTACTTCGATGGCTAATAATAAGTTACATGTTAGTATACAGTTGTAAAAAAATGAATGAAATGAATATAAAAATAAAATTATATTATAATATACATAAGAACCAAAGAAGAGCGTACTCATTACTGGAAAGTTAGCAATGCATCTGTGCTTTTGCCTACTCGTCTTTAAAAAAAACTTACAAAATCAAATTATCTAACTGTACCTTAGTTGAATTTCAAGGAGTATTATTATGTTGGATACATTTTATTACATTTACGAATTCAAAATTCTGTCCAAAATTCCGAAGAGTTCTATTAATATTACCAAAGACAATATATATAAATAAATTTACTAATCTCTGATATTACTTTCAAGCAAATACATTTTAGTACACTAAACATTACTTGAAGTCAACAAGTTAAGCCAACTATAATAAGTAGCATAAATCATCCTGATCCTCATAAAAGATGAGTCTATTTAGAATTGTAATTCTAATTCGACCTTTTTGATAACTTTTGTAACACAATTTTTGCATATGTCAACCCGCGAAGCGCTGGCAATATTTCACTGGGCGCCGCCATCATTCATCATGGAGGGAATGAACTGTCACTAGTACAAGCCGGGAAAATAGTCGCGAAACAAAATGACACTTGCAATCTTAATTTAGTTGCCAAATGCTAAAATTGAAAGCATCAGAAGTTAAATATTTTTGTAGCTTTCGTATATTGCTAAGGAAGAAATTAATTTATGAAGCAGTCTGAAAAATGTAACCCACTTGATTTGGAAAAATAGTTAAAAAAATATGTGAAATTATTTATTAAACACAGGAAAATACATAACAATAAGGTTCACAAAAAATGCGCGTATCGGATAAAGATTCGGCGCGAAGACATATTCAACGATGTTCCATGACCATATAAATTTAAAAACCTAAACTCATCAAATATGTATCACTGGTGAATAATAATGGCGAATCTAATATTAATGTTGGTCACTATTTAGCCAACAGACATTGTGCCCTCTTAACGATGAATATTTAATCCCAACATTTTCCATGGTTCTGCTTGACTTACAATATTTGATAAGAAGCTTCTCCTGATTATACTTAACACAACAATATCAACATATTCTACCATATTTTGGTGTGCAAATATTTTATAATTTAAAAAAAATACTTATCAAAACTTTATATAAGTAACACAAAAATAAAAAAAAAACGAATCTATTCACATATCTTTCTCATTCACATTTTTTAATATTTTAACGTAATTAAACTTATTATTTATTAGGGTATAATAAAATTACCGAAACATCCCCCACGTAGATCTTATAAATCTATATTCGCCATAACAGCACAAAGCGGTCATAAATCAAAGTTATTTGCAAATAATAAACTACTCCAGCAAAGAATGAATCCGAAATGTTTAGGGTGATGTAACCCTTCCGGCCGGAAGATCTTATGACCCTTTTGCCGTTATAAAATTTTGCCAACAAATAGAAAATTAGTTGTTATAAATGTATAACACTATTTTCAAAAATGAAAACAAAAAAACAATGTTCTTGTTAAGCAAGTCACACAACAAAATCTGTATTTTTTTAAACAAAACCTAAAATCCTTAAAATGTTAAAAACTATTTTTGCATAATATTATTATGTTTGTGTATTATAAGGAGATTACGATACGCCATACATAGATAATATTTAATATATTTATATACCTATATCAAAACTTACTCAATTGTGTATCAATCATGAAATTCCAATACATCATATTCCTTTTTTTATAAAGTGGTATCAAAATTTAAATACAAATACCGTTGCTAAAAATCAGTCAGACTATGTAGGCTGAGACACAACTAGCAGGGTACCCACTACTAGCCGAAGGTCCACAATGTGGAAAACCTATGGTCAATCGGTCATTTACCCACCACGCTATTTATTAATTAAATTTTTTTGTAAATCGAATTCAGGACTTTATGTCAATTCAATAGATAATATCGATATCGATTCAATAGATGTATTTTTTTAAATCTTTTCTCATTTTTTTATATTATTTCGGAATAAATAAATACCTTATCAAAACCGTTGACATATTTTACCCTCAGCTAATCAGTATTATTCTATCTGACAAATTATTCAGTTTTCGCGCGGTAAAAACCAAATGTCAAAATGGGGTTGCCAGAATTATGGCTTCAATTACCCGTCGGCGGAGCGCCCTCCATTAAAAATGTCTTCGCTTTTTGCAACTAGACAGTTTTTTACTATTTTCAATTTTATTGCTATTGTGATAGCTTTTCGGGATTAGTTTTTTGTTTTGAATATAGCTTTTTCTTTTAAAGTCAAAAAATAACTCGAATTAAGTACTTAAGCCACATTAGTTAAATAAAACATACCTAATATGTAAAACGAAACAAGATGTAGCAGACTGTTAGAATATAATATGAAACGTCTTTCAAGCACTACGTAAAAGCTAAAGGTGTCGAATGACTTGAAATATTAACTTTAAGCCATCTGAATAAGCTCAATTCAATTTATTTATTTATTATTTAAGTTTGCCAACGTACAGTCCAAAATTGTAATGTGTCATTGCCATCGCTATTGCATTATAGTTTTTGGTCAATTATTTTACATGACTCTGGTATAGGCGATGCGTATTTATTAATATCAAGAAATATGTGGGTTTATTCTTAATAACGCTAATAATTTATAACTGCCTAAATATTAATATTGCATTCTTTACTGTAACAAAATTATGAAACAATGATATCAAGTGTGCAAATATTATTAAAAAGCTTTTTCACCCATTTCCGAGATAATTTCTATTACCTAAATAATCAATAATTTAAATTTAGCAAAAAGAGTATTCCCGTATTTAGGTACCTGAAGACTAAAATGTCTAAGTATAGAAATACTTAAACATCAACAAGCTGTTTGTATATAAAATAATATTAAGTTAATTTGGAAAATAATGAATTATAATGATTCCAGAAAACTGTTTATCTTCTTCTTTGAAACTCAAAACATAATTATAAAATTCAAGTTAATTGTGTTTGGGAAATTCCGTACCAACTTTTAAAGTTACCAGTACGCCCAAATACTTTATTGTACTAAACATATAAACGTGATCATCTGTACATTTCCAATGAGTTGCTATAGCTTACGTTTGATCATAGATATGCGTTCAAAACTATACAACGCTTTTGATCTGAAAAATTTAGTTCTCTTAGTTAACGGTAGAGGCACTGTTCAATGTATAATTCACGGAGACGTTAGCGATTGTAGCGCCGCAAACTAATGCTGAGGCCTCTGTAACTAAACTAAAAATACCGTCAATACTAAACGATTTTCACGAAATTCACATTGAACTCAAACATGATGAGACCACAGGAAGATCGTGGACGGGACATTAGGCGCGCGTGCCGGACGCGTGTCGGGGGACCACCCTCTGGCTATTGCTTTAAAATTGACTCTTCGCGAATTTTGTTTATGGGAAATAAATTGTATCACACTCTATAATGAAGGAATGGGTAAATTTAACATTTAAATCTGCTTTTTGGGTAGAATTTTACCAACGTATTTGGACTCATCAGTTTTGTTATTTAATTTATAAGTCTTCTTAACATTATATCTACTTCGTTCAATTGCAGTGCTGTATATAAAAGTATACTACTTTTATATACAGCAGTAAGTAGTTTTATATGCAACAATATATGGTGCTGTATAAATGTATATATACAACCCAGGATGATTCTTGAGTAACCACTCTTATTATGTATATTTTTATATGTTTATTATGTACATGTATTATGTACTAAACTCGTACATATTTTATTTAGTATTATTTATATACAAAAGTTTGGACTTGACTTCATAAGGTCTCGAGCTAGATCCTCGGATTGGGCAACAAAAAGAAAATGTGTTTTTCAAAACTCTAATAAAAAAAACGTTGCCCAGGATTGGCTATGTGCCTGACTAGCAATAGGCTTGCAACCTAGCATATTGGAGACTCGGCCTTCGACTAGTCGTGGGTACCTTGTTTGTACCCTGAATAGTATAAAATCTAATTACAGTTATTCGTTTTCGATTGTAAACTCTAAGAATTTTGTGTAAATAAAATGGTAAAACTGACGGTTTACGGTTCGTTATTTTAGACGCCTCTTTAGTTAATTGACCTCACAAGACTCTCAGAAAGAGAGGGCAGTACATTAGTGTGAGTCAGCAGGGTTTGGAAAAGACATCAGGTCTTTCTTAGGAGGGTAATCACCAGTACAAATATAAATTTATGGTTTAGAATTTATTGTGTCCTAAGCTTGATCTATGTAATACCCGAATTAAAAATACAGACACCAAGTAATATTTCGTGTTGATAAGTAAATATATATTTCAAAAAGTAAGACGTAAACGGAATACATAAAACAGGGAAACTTTAGCTTTTATAGGCGATATCTCTAAATGTTTTCGCCAAATACATCCATTCAAAGGAAACTTTCATCCCTTTTTGTTTTGTTGTAATTTGAACCCTTTTATGTGATGCCGAAGTATATTTTTAGACCATTGATGAAAGCTTTGGAAAAGAGTTGGAGTGGGGCCACGAAACCGGCGAATTCAATATATTTTATTCTACTACCCTTACTTATAAACATGAGCATTAGGTATTATGATAGTAAGCTTAGAACAGATATAATTTTAGTCTAGGCATTTTTATATGAATCCTTGGTAAGGGATTTCCGTCTACGTATAAGTACCTATACGTACACACTCAACATATAAAAGGTCCTTCTAAAATAAGAATGATCAGTGAATTTCATACTATACATACACGCAAAAAAATCGTGATTAAAATAAATGTTGATTTTGAATATTGTGGTACGTTTTCTCATTTGGCTTACTCCATATTGACTCTTCAATCTAACTAGTGGTGGCACATTAATCGAGATTCGATCATAATAAATTTTAATATCTTGTTGATGGATGGCGTTCTTATCTTCATTTCTCAAGACCAACTACTTTGTTTCCAAACTGTATGATTATAGTTTGTGCATCATCTGTGATCTTTTATCGTTATCATCAATATATTTGTTTGTGTATGTAAAATGCATGCGTAATGTTATATTTATTGATTTATGTACTTTATAAGCATTATCATTGAAAAATTTTAACGTTCTGTACTTTTCCTACACATAAACTATAAGTGTGCCAAATTTCATACTCCTCCGTCAGTGCAATTTTCGTAAAAAGGAGTCCAAAGTTTTTGCTTCACTTATTAATATATGGATAAGAAGCACTCAATCCGTAAATGATGCATCTACTTAGCTAATTTATCATTTACAGGTATTACTATAATAGAAATGTTTAGTGAAGTAATTACAATGAGAAAACGTACCAGTATGATGATGATGATGAGACGTACCATATTGAAAAGAAAAAGTCTTTATGTCAAGTTTTCTTAGACAGACCAGGCATATCTGTCTAAAAAATGTTTTTAAATATCCAATTCCGTGTACGATTTTTTTTATTAAGAAATTGAAAATACACATTTTCGTTATTTTTGCTGCCCAACTCGGTGATCGAACCCGAGACCTCGAAAAGTCAAGTTCGACGTCGGAACCCTAGACGATAGAGGCAATTACTACTTTAGGTACTAATACTTCAGGTAATAATAGGTATGAAACCTATAATCGCAGTTTCCATGGCCACTGCTCAAAGGGGTTGCGTGATGCGAAGAGCTTTCCGGAAGTTGAGGGAGGAGCAACAAAGATGGCGGCACCGGAAGTGACGACACGTGCTCCGAGCGCGCCGGATGTCCTGAGCCTTATATCCATTGAATTATTGCCATTGCTATAATAATAATCGTATAATCCATGATTTTTTCCTCTCCCATACGTCATAGTTTTGTGGAATTTTGGCAGACATGACTTTTCGATTAGGTATTACCATTAATACGAATATTTAAGATGTATACTACAGAAATTCAGCAGCAAATTCATTACTTAAGAACATGGGGTATTAGGTTTGAGTTTCTGATAGGAAGTTTATTTTAGCGTTTCATGAATGACTAGGCCTAAAAGTAGTAATGACCGGTTGATTGAATGTTTAAAATCTTGATGACTGGAAAGTTATTAACTAAAATAAAAATTATCTTGACGCCCGTATCCCTGAAGATGTAGGCAGAGGTTACAACCAGGGTACAAATTCGCGCATTCGTACTTAGCCCCATAATGTGATCGGTGACAACACTGTCGTCAACTGGTACTTATTTAAACCCAGGAAACGTCGTTTTTATTAAAATGAAAAGAACCAGCATCGATTCCGGAACATATTGTAGTCAACCCAAATATCGGACCACTAGTCCACAGAATACTTCCATAACAAGCAATGCAAGTTGCAAGTTGCAAGTATACTTCACATAATGTAATGGTGTGTTTTTAAACTGCGCTCGTAATTTTTATAGCTGCCCTAACATCCGGAACATGATAGTGGCAAACACTGACGTTAGTCCTAAAAGTCAACCACTTTGTCAATTTTCTAGAAAACCCAAACTGTTTTAAATATACAGCTTCTATAACATACGATTTTTCATTTCTAAGAAAATGATGTGTTACCGATGTACTTTCTTACATTAACATTAATGAATAGTAGTTTTTCCTGAAATGCATTGCAAAAATATCCAATTCTCCTTTTCCTACTATCTTAATCAAAATCCCACTTCAAAGTGTGTAACTAAATTCCCATCAATTACGTAGTGTTGCCAGTGATAAACACGTAATTGCCGCGACCCCATGTTATTTAATCTATGCTACCGTTTATTAATTTATTGCTTATCTGTGCGTGATAGTGTATGTTTGGTTTAGATAAGGAATTTTCACGTAATTAACATAAAGGACGCAGATAAATTTATGAGCAATCGGCATCAATGTGTAAGTTTTGTGTTTATTTATTAGAAATTTACAAATCTAATAACATTATCAAATGAAACTGTATAATTCTATTCAAAACGAGTGAATGCCAAATTCTTTGTAACTAACACCGCGATCTTAACTTGAAATTTGGGTTATTGGTACCCGTTGTCGTACCTAATGCGGTCGTCATAGCGTCAATACCATTATCGTTTACCAGTTTGGGGGGGAGCCACGCCAGAGGTAAGAAAAACGGTATGTATCTTTATAGCCGTATCTCCGAATATGTAGGCAGAGGTACAACCAGGGCATCGGAAATTAGCTGAAGCTTCTACTTAGTACCACAATGTAATACGTGACAAACCTAGAGCCTTCAGGGCACAAGATTGAAAAAAAGAAATAGAGAAAAAAAATCTGATTTTGAGTTGCTCTACGAGGGAATCGAACTAGAGATTTCATTAAGGCATTACCAATGTCGTATTACTAGACTATAAAGGCGATTAAAAATAAATCTTTTGAAAAGAAACGCTTTATGCAGCAGACAATATAGTACACCTATTAAAGTATTCTTCTTACCTATTTATGCTAGATACAGAAGGCACGTTGTCTTGACTGCAAATGCCCTCACTAAGAAGCCGGTCCCTAATCTCCCACGCGAACATCGTCGGGTTCTCCCTCTTGTATGCTGCTATGGCATCTACCACTGGCGGCGTTGCGACCTTTGGTTTTGAACCCCCGATCACTCCCGCCTTGAAGCTCCCCGTTTCATAATACCTGAAAAGATAGGGATGAGTGTTTTCATTGAAGACATAAACATGACAGTTTACAACACAGTGACTATGACGATGAAGTTGTTATACTCCAACTGGTCCAGCAGCCTTAATATGGGTAATTCTGCACGGTAGTAAAAACACAAAAGCCAATTTAATTGATCGCATTTGACACTTCATCCGAATTTGACACCATGACTTTTTAATAATATTGTCTTTATACAAAGTGTGTAAATATACTTAACCTTTTCATTTAAAAAAACAATATATTATTTGTAATAATGTCATTATAAAGCAACTTACCTACTAAAAGATATTTACTAAAATTGACGTATATCAAATATAATGTATTAAATTGACCCAACATTAAACTAATTTTAAGTTATCACTATCTTCTTTCAGCAAAAGTAATAGAAAAAATCAAAACATTTTTAGTGTTGCCAGATTAGTCTGAACTCGTCATTTCTACGGATTATTTATATTATATATCGGAAAACGTAAATTAAAAAGTCACAATTTTATAACATTATTTGAAGTAAAGCTACTATTTTTGATAAAGTAATATATTTGATTAAAAACATCAAACGTTATCATGTCCAGACTAATCTGAAATGCCTAAAAATGTTCTATCTCTTTTTTTTTTATTTTATTGCAAAATAAGTTTATTTGTTGCTCAGTAAAATTACCACCAACAATTTATTTATTCTTGATGCATTACAATACAGGATTTACCTATTTCTGCTGGTTTGTAACGCACCATTATCATCTCGGGTGTCTATTTACAACATTTATTTATCACTATAAGGAAATCTGTCGGTTTAACTTTAAATGCAGCAAAAAGTGTATTACGAGAGCAACATTACGAAAGCTTGAAACTATTGTAAAATGTACTGCTATAAAAAATATCAAAATCTAAACATATTGCTTAATCAGTTCACAATCATGGCCTATTCCCAAATCAACCATAAACTAACTCTAGGGCAGGCAATATCCCGCCCTATCCCGCGGGACTCGACATTAGGATTGACGAAATTAAATTTCACTGCTCAATAAAATAATGGGTGTGTATTATGACAATTCGATTATGTCACCCTACCCTTTACTTTAAAGTGCTTTTGTGATTGTGATATACAATTTTGCTGTCGGATGCATGATACGTGAGTTTTTTTTGTCACATTTGTAGATCAGAATAGGTGGTTTTGTAAAAATGTTATTAAACGAGTTTCACTTGAAACTATTCGCATGTACTTTCTTCGCATACTTTATTCGCAGTTTTTTTACATGAATTGTACGTAAATTAATTAAAGAGTGTTGAAAGTAATAACTCGTTGGTCATGGGGCTAGCGTACAAGCTTAACTCCGCTCCAACCGCAAGGCTTGGGTTCGATTCCCGACGGGCAGACATTTGTATGATGAACATTTAGATGTCTGTATTTCCAGGTCTGGTTTATTAAATGTATTCCACTATCTATATCAACTGGTGTTTATTTATTTATTTATAATAAGTTCGCCTCTGTAGTCTAGCGGTCCGGGTGTTGGACTTGACTGCATGAGGTCCCGGGTTCGAATCCCGGGTCGGCCAAAAAAAGAAAATTGGATTTTTCCAATTTTCTAATAAAAAAAATATGTTGGTCGGGATTGGAAATGTGTCCGGTTGGCGATAGGCTTGCCACCTATCACATCGTGGGACTTAGGGTCTTCGGCTAGTCGTGGGTGCCCTGGTTGTGCCTCTGCCTACCTCTTCGGGGATATGGGCGTGAAGATACTTTTTTATAATAAGTTAACTCAAATATAAATCGGAGAGATGTTAAAGTTTTCTTGACGTTTATTTAAGTGATCGCGGCCTCGCAAACAAGCATAGTGAATGTCAAATGAACAATTGACATCTCCAGGAATTGTCAGAAAGTGACTTTTAATTTTTACGTTACAGCGTGTAACGTTAGTATTTTTGCCTATTTTGTGGTTACAGTTTCGAGCAGGTAAGAAAAAAGAACAACCAATTTAAGATCCACACTTTGTGAAAAATACTAAAAGATTCCTTAGAATCAGCCCTTTTTATTACTTTACTATTACTTTTAACAACACAAATATCAATATAAAAATATCTAAGAATTTTAAGGTGTTGCTCAGCAAAAAGCTCGCAAGCTATTGGACCAAGATAAGTATTTTTTTTACAATCACTGAAGCCTGTTCAACCTTCTAAGTGTCAAAAATAGTGAAAACTTTGCAAGGAATACAGAAACACTTTAATTTTTCCAATATAAAATGTTATTAAAGGGAGATCTAATAAAATGAAAATTAGCAAATTTGCAATCTTGTTAAAAACACTTATTTTTTCCTATACCAACCGTCTTACTACAAAATTATTTTTTTAAAAAAAATGACTTTTCACTAAACTATCTACAAACACGTGGATGACCACGTGTAACATATATTGGTCGGATGTCAATTTTAAAGTGTTTAACTAAACATAAATGTTTTAAATTATCTGTCAACGTGAGCCGGTATGAAGCCATTTTTTTTTATAATCATGTTCTTCAAACTAAAAAAAAGTATACAAATTTTATCAATGCTACCAAAATAATATCAAAATTCACTCGACAAGATTAAAACAAGCTTATTACTAGTTGAAATACCGTCCCGCCAGCTCTCTGTTAGGGATGGGATCCCGTGGGATTGGTACATCTCTTTGATAGTAATGGATTGTTTTACATTAACACAATCCAGTGGAGGACAATAGGTAGATGAATTTTCATTAAAGAAATAAAACTTGTTACATTTAACTCTGTTGTGTAAAAGGGAGATTTAAGTAGTATTTTGAAGGTTCAAAAAAATATACTTACCTTATATGAATCTATAGCATAAGATACCAAACATATATGTATTTTGGATACCAACAAATTTTACTTTTAAATTTATTTTAAAAACACAAATGTCAAAATTAAAATATAATTAGTTACTAAAGTATTAAAAAGAAAATTAGTTACTAAAATTTATAAGATACCATGTAATTGTTCTATATAATCTGAAGATAGATTTTAATATTTACTAAGGTTAAAATTTAAATACGATAATATGAATTTTAATAACTATCCTGTCAGGTAAAAATTAAAAATTTAAAATTAAAAATTAAAATTAAAAATTAAAAAAAAAAATTAAAAATTATAAATTTAAGTTTCTTTGCAAGTAATAAACTTTAATACAGGAGAAGTTGACTTTTGGAACATCAACATCGTAATACGAGATATTATACTCTTACCCTTGTATTAATAAACATGGACTAAAGTACTCCGAAGTTTAAGTCGCCATTGTAGTCTGTATTATTATAGAGTAATAAAACTAATTTCAACTTTTCAAACTCAGGTTGGCAACGCACCGTTACTATCTTTGGTGTCTCTAGGCGGAGTGAATTTCTTACTATCAGGAAATCCGTCTGCTTGTTTGCCTTCCTATAATATAAAAAAAAA
>NJDD01001845.1:456601-508980 GCA_002245505.1 Calephelis nemesis | reverse complement strand
CAAATGCAAATGGAAGAGAATAAAAAGAAGATACTCATTAGTTAACAATGGAAGCATAAATCAAATACTCTGTTACTTTTTTACAAGAAATAAAAAGGCTTTTTATTTATTTTATTTATTCAAGTCATTTAAGTTTTCGAATTTTGATAAATAATTGTGTCTAACTTATAGACTCAATGTTAATTGACTTTTCTGAGTGCGTCTGTAATTCTTAATTTTGACGTTCAGGTTCACATTATTCTCAGTAAACTTCAAATATCCCATATGTTGAATATTGGACTCTGAACTCGCTAGACAATAATTTAAGTCTAAAAACTGACTTCAATTTTAGTACTGTGTCGCGATATGATGATTATATTTCCAAAGAGCAGGTCATCATCATGACTCCGAAATGGTTTTATACAAACTTTTGTCAAGATCCGTCTTATTCTTCTTGAGTTGTAATTTATAAATATTTAACAATGCATACATTTATCTACCTCGACGTACCAAGATGATTTTTAATGATATTGAAAAGCAAAGAAGTAGACGGATTTTCTGATAGTTAGTCTGGATTAGTTGCCACCTGAGTACAGGCCTGTTAGATTATATATATTATATTGTTAGGCCTCAAAACAAAAGTAAGTTTACTGGCTATCTCCTAACTGGAACACGTCAACATCTTATGGCGTCAGAAATAATTAAGGCAGCGGTACAAATCCGGGCGAGTCTCTGCTAAACTCTAAAACCTACACAGATGTCACAGTGTTGACGACGGCAAGCCTATGTTTGCCTTTTACGAGCTGACTATCAGGGACACAGATAGCCTATTCTGCAAAGAGCAGAGCCAACATGAGGATAAATTAATGCAACATTGAGTATAACTCATAAACCATATGTAGGATCTTGGTAAAATTAGTATAACAACACCTCAGAATCATAACATACCTTTCGAAAATAGAACAATCAAAATCTGGTAATTATTGATCGAGTAATCACTTAACATAATATAACCTAATATATTATACTATAGGATTACCGTCACTAAGAAAGTGACATCCGACTAAGTGGTAGAGTTTTGCAGTTATTCACCCGGATCGGTACTATTACCTTACCTATTGCTGCCGCCATAACGTCAGTGCTTGCCGTTAACGTGTTAAACTTCCGGTTTGGAAGATAAGGTAGAGGGTAATCTTACTTTTGCTCGAGGCTTAATATCGTGGCTAAAGGTTGACAACGTCTCAACAGGTCTCTAGGCGGCGTGAATTTCTTACCATAAGGAATTCCATCTGCTTGTTTGGCTTCCAATATCATAAAAAAAACAGTGGAATCAAGAACCTCCTTTTTTTCGTAGTCCGTTAAAATATTAATACAATTAAAAAATATTAAACATCAAGTGTATAGATAATAAAATAGTAATTAAAGAACATACCTAGATAATATTTTAGACACGCAGCCATGTGAGACCCTGAGCTGCCGACTGATATCACAAGGTCTGACGCCGCTATGAGCTAGCTCCACGATCCGCTGCCGCACAACGTCGGGCAGAGGCCGTCCATTCACAAACACACCACCTAGCTGGTTGACACCACCGTGACCTGCAAATATATAGTTTATTAATAAAAAAATGGTTTACTGGCTAGCTTACTTGATAGACACAATCATTTCGTTATAATCCAACTGAAAAAACAAGATTAGCTGACATATAAACCGATTTAACTATTAGAATTGTTATTTATTGGCTGATAGACAAACTTGTTGGATACTAGCCAATCTTCTGACAGATAGACTGATCGATATATAAACTAACTAGCTGTTGCCTGCGGCTTTGCCCGCGTTTCCACAGGAACCCGTTGTGCGATCGCGATTAAAAGTAGCTTAAATGTTATTCCAAAATTCAGACAAATCCGTTCAGCCATTCGAATATGAAAGAGTAACAAACATCCATCCATACATACATACTGGCTGCATGGATTTATCTGAAATTTAGAACACGGATAGATTGAGGCCTGGCTACTTTTGATTCCGTTCGCACAATGGGTTCCTGTGAAAACGCGGGAGAAACCGCAAGCAACAGCTAGTTTAATATAATAAAGTAAATAAATACTAGTCTAGGTTATTGTATAGATAACTCCTAAAATTTCATGTTTTTATCATGCTATTTTTATTAGCCCCTACAGTTTTTTTGTGTATATGTATTTATTTATTTGTCTTGTTTTTCTTTTTAAACACACAAAAGCTGCTGATGTAGAGTTAATATCCCTAAAGTTGCACTTTTTTCTATGTTTGAGTCTCAATGATTATGAGTAGTTGTGTTTGTGGCACTCAATACTCTCTGGTTATCTTGCCAGAACTTGGAGTGAAGGTATGCATGTATGTGTTTGTGACCATTACGTGTACCTACTAGGTATTTTTCATACTTAAGTAAGGATGGAAAAAGATATTTTTGTAATCAAAATAACGTTGCTCGGGATTGTAAGTATGCATGGTAAGCAATAGGCTTCTTTCTTTCACATTGTGGGACTTGGTACCTTCAGCTAGTCGTGGGTGCTCTTGTTGTGCCTCTGCCTACTTTTTCGGGGATATGCGCGTGAAGATGCTTTTTTGATCCTTATTTTAAGTGAAGATGTAAGGTTAAATACAAACTAAATATTAAATTGATTCAATAGTTAAACACTCTACAAGTGAGAAACGTTTTATTTTATAGTTATTTTATTTCTTAATTTATTTAATGATAAACAACTAATACTGTAACATCAATAAATGTACTACTTCAACTACTAAGAGTTTATGTGTAATGCTAATGATTACACATCAGTTTAAAACAAACCATGGTAAAAATATTTTATCCGCATGTACAGTGTGTCAAAAACCGGTGATGTGTCTGTATGAAAACAAACCCGGTTATACCCGGGCGTATCGACCCGGGCACGGGGCGTGACCGATCGATGAGACCGTCACGCCTCATGCCCTCCCCAACCGGGTAACTTCTTAAAGGTTGAATCAAGATACCCGCCGAATATCTGTCTCGAAGACAGTCTGTACGAATAAATTACGTTTTTGTTTTTAATGTGGAAATTATTCTTAAATGACAATTTATAGAAAAGGGTCACTTAATACAATAAAAACAATAAATATGTTTTTTTGTCTGTGCATTTGTTTGCGAGAATCTTTGTAACTATTGAACTAATTTCGATGAGATTTTCACAACAGATACTTAATGTTTTAGAGGTATAGCTTATGTTTTGTAATTGATAAAAAGCACTTATGCACTTTCAAACTTTATGTTCCTAGTACAGCTATTGAATTAAAGACCATTAAAATTCAAAAATATCCCCAATACACACATACACAATTATTTCTAGTTCTGTTTAAATGTTATTGCAATAGTTTTACGTTTCTGAACAATATCTGGGTTGCCCACAATTTTTTAAACATAAAACACCCATAAAGTTTATTTAGCTGAATTTCAATCTAATGTTTATTATAAAAAATTGAGCAATAAGGACAATAACAATACGATATTCTGAAATTAAAACAACATCAAAACCTCAAGTTACGGATTCATCACGTGGCTACGATGGAACCCATAAACTGTTTTTGTTTTTTTTAGTTTTATTTGACTTTCTCAGCAAAAAAATAAGCCATCGGTATAAAATATAGAATACAATAAATAATTTGTTTAACTGACTTGGTGTTATAAGAATGTATTAAGTATTAGACGTTTCTAGTAGAAATTATAGTACGTTTTTAACCTGAATCTCGCAAAGTGGAACCTCTTAAATAAGTTTACAGAATACTCTACCTTAACGTTTGACTGCCTCGTTGGTGGAGTGGCTAGCGTACACGCCTAACTATACTGACTAACCACGAGGTTCGGGTTCGACTCCCGACGGACATTTAGATGTATGTATTTCGGGGACTGGGTGTTTATTAAATTTATTCTGGTATCTATTTAAGTATTTCTATGTAATAGAAACGTTGATTAATACCCATAACACAAGCATATAGCATGTGTGTCTTGTCCAGGGATATTTATTTATTATTTATTTATTTAACGGGACAATGGGAGTCACTGGTGGTAGAAATCACTGTCAGTGATTCAGTCCTCAACAGCAAATAAAAGATAAAAATGAGAGGAAGAATGTAAAAAAAAATTTGCACAATAATGCACTTTTTAAGAGCGGACATATTGCAAGAGTCGTGCACGCGTGGTATTCGTTAGCGTTGCTTTTAACAATCAATACTCTAAATAACTAATAACCACCTCATTGGTTGAGGAGTTAGCGTAAACGCCTTATAACACCGAACAACCGCGAGGCTTGAGTTCAATTTCCGACAGGGGTAGAACTAAAAGTTCTGGGTGTGATTGTTTTTGTTAAATTTATTCTAGTATACGAATACGAATTCTATGTGTGTGTAGTGTTCTTGATACCTATGACACAAGTATATAATTTGTTCATAAACTTAAATTTTAAGGTTTGATATAATTAGTGTCCAGAAAAATTTATCTATTTATATAAGGGGTAAGTGAACAATTTCTCTTACTAACACAGTAATATTGAAAATTTAAGATAAAAAAGTAAGTTCAAAACATATTACGCGAGCTCAAAAATAACTTCTCATTTAAAAACAGCCTCCCAACTGAGATGAGGACATTATCAACTAAGTCCCTTGTTTCTGAGTAATTAAGTGTAATGGCGAACAAGATGGCGCACCGGAAGTAGGGCCGAAAAGCGGGAAACACTCTCAGTGGCACTCGGCAGGTGTCTTTTCCTTAGTAATGGGGAGAAATATGGGATTACTTAATGAAAACACCGAAAAGTTACCAATTTATGTATGGTATGTTGTAATATGTACTAGGGTTTTAGAAGTTATGAGTCTAAGTTTTATTTAACCTTTATGTTAGACAATAGTCTGCATTAAGTTTTATGCACGATTTCCGTTTTTAAAAAGGTAGAGTAAGAGCACTTTAATCTATGTTTATTATTATTATATTTCTTGTATACGGTTTAGCTATCCGGTGTTGGACTTGATTGGAGATCCCGGGTTCGATTCTCGGAACAGGCCACTAATAAAAAACGTGTTTATTAAATTTTCTGATAAAATAACGTTCCTTGGAATTGGATATGTATCCTGTTGGCCATAAGTTTTGCTATCTCTAAATTGTGGGACTTAGCGTCTTCGAGAGTTAGTTGTGCCTAACTCTTCGGCAAGAATATACTATACTTTACTTTGTAATTTTATTAATTACTGCAAAATAAAAGTGGTTGCCTGGTTACTAAACTATAGCAGCCCTAACTCTTATCTTAGATTATTAAGATTGGCCGTAACAAAGGATTAAATTGTTAAACATCGTATTACATGAAAAGTCTTTAACAAAAATATGTTTTTGCAACAAGTTTATATTGGGCTAGGCTATGCCACCTTTTTATTCTACCATCAGATCAGCTCCATTTCATGATAACCATGCAACGTCCTCTGCTTTACACATTCATGCAAAATATTACTTCGATTGTTTATTACCAAATCAGGAGAAAATTGTAAAACAATTTTGACCAGTTTTCATCCAAAGTCAAGAAGTGAACACATGGAAACGAGTCGTGTGTTCCCTTATTTAAAAATTACGAATAACAGTAACTAATGTTTCTATGACGATGACGTAGATAGGTATCTAAAATATGGGCGGCCTATATCTCTCACATCGTTTGAACTTCAAAATTTAAACAGGGATCGCCGCGGGAAAAGCTAGGATGATAAATAGTGTTGTGATTTAAATGAAAAACAAAACCATGGAATCACGAATGGTAATGATCGTCGGCGCGCAGGAAACGCGGCCGGAAACGGCTCCCCTCTTCCAAATTGAACGTCCATCCTTTTAAATTTGCGGCCATGATATAATGAAACTTTTATGAGTGCGGTTTTTAATGGACACATCTTATTTGAGGATTTTAATTCATGCAGTACATCTGTATGTACGTACGTATTCTGTATTCATATTAAATTATATCACACTAGCAGTTTCACGCAGCTTTGCCTGCGTAACTTGGCCTCTAGTGCACCGATTTTGATGAAATGTCACTCAGGGATAATGTAGCATTGTAAGAGTAAAAGATTTTTGAAATCGGTCCAGTAGTTTCGGATCCTATTCTTTTCAAACAAACAAAAATCAAACATTACTAGTTACTTTTCTAATACGGGGAAGTAATAAATTAATATTATATTAAAATTAATATTAAAAGAAATGTAATAAACACCAACCTCCTACTACTAAAAAAAGTTACACGCCAGATCAAAATTCGTGTAACTTTTTTTAGTAAGGGCACTAGATGCTTCCGTTGGGGGTCAAAACCAAGGTTAAAGTCCGTTTTTTGTAATTAAAAAACGTATTAATTTAGCAATGTAGATCAACCGATAATTCCGTCCTTCCACATATAAATTACACCACTGCGACCTAAATAGATCCATTGTGATCACACCTCTTATTTGGTAAGCTTACTCGTATTTCACAAGTCAATGGTCTCCAGAAACAGTGCTCCTGGTACTCATCAGACTATAATATTTTAGAGATTTTGCCCTCAGAAGCTGACTTCTTGCTTGAGTAAGTCTTCTCTGATTCAGGACGAGGTTTACACTCTACAGTTACTTGAGACTTAAAACTCAAAACTTAAACTTAAGAGGAAACTTGAGAGTAGTACTCTCTGCTGAGTTCACCCTGTTTAAATTGTTCATCTTTCAGTCTATCAAGATATTGAATAGATTTTTTTTATTTATCATTCTAATTTAAGTAGAAATAATATGGCCATTGTGAAATTGGTAATATCGAGGCAAGGGGAATTAGGTAAAAAGGGTTGTTTAAACTGGACAGTTATATCTCTGCTTCAAGATGAGATCTACAATTAGGTGTGTGCTGAACTCTTTTTTAAATTGTTTGACTTCCAGTCGCAAATCAACTAAAATCTTAAACAGATCTTTTTCAAATTATGATCTTAAGTTAGATAGGAACAAAAGGATCATTATTAAATTGGTATTATAGGAAGATATTAAGTAAAAGAGGTTAAATATGTAAGCCAGATAATGAAATCAATAATAATATAATGATTATTATAACATTCATCGGTGGAAATCCCGCGAAAATGGACTGTTTTTTTTAAATAAGTATATAGTATAGTATTAAAATAGTAGTAGTATTGAAATAAGTATAATAAGTCCGAACTAGTGAGACATTTAAACGAGACTGACAAACGTTAATATTTTATTTAAATATGTATGTAAGTACGAACTAGCAGACATGTAAACGAGACTGACAAACATTTTGTAATAAGTTTCTCAGTTATTCCTAAGCTATGTTTCGTAATATTCACATTTAAAAGCCAGATTTTGAAATCACCAACAGAAATGTTTGACTGGATGTTTGTAATAAAACAATTTAACTTTAAACTCGAGTAAAAATGAAAGGCACACAAAGTCCCAGCGGTTATATAATTACAATTCCTCCACTTGCCCGACGAGTACAGGTTGTGTACTGGTATGTGGGGGGTGCGCTCGCGCATGACGGTCCTTGAACATATACAGGGTGCTTGTGTGGTCTCGATTTATATGAAAGTTGCGGGCCACGTAAGATAAAGTGTTTATTTAGTATACAACGAAGTGACCAGAAATATCCGTAGTTTTAATTAAAATTCTCACACTTGCCACTACTGGTTGAGTATGTAAGGAATACGCTAATACAATGTTTCCCAAACATTGTTCTGTCATGGCCCGGTAGTTTTCATACTGCCCTTTCATGACCCACTTAACACTTTCAAACACAAACTTATTTTACCTACATTTTTAAACTAACAACTTCATCGAAATTTAAATCTAGTTGCAAAAAAGGTGTGTGTGCGATTCACACACGATAGTAGTGAAACTTCAGTAAATTGACAAAAGAATGAGATGAATCTGTCGTTTTTTCCGTTGCATCCGGTTTGAAATCATAACGATTCTAAAGAAGTTTCACTTCAAAAATCTGTTTAAACTATCCGAATATCTATGATTGACGGAGATACGCGGACGGCATGGTGAGATGCTACACAAGCGCTTGCAATTTTCAAGTCTCCGTCGATCGCTGTCAAAATATGTTGATCGGTATTTAATACGGTCCAGTACTGGGTCGCGACCCGGCATTTGGGAAACACTGTGATAATACATGATGTTCTCGGAAATGAAATAAAATGAAAGTTATTTATTTGCTGAATATGTGTGTTAGAAGTTGCTACAAAAAATATTCGTTTATACCAACATGTTCCACCACATTATGGTGTGCAGTATTGTTAAATTTATACAAATTTATTATTTAGTTTTATGATATACTCGTAGCATGTTTATATAATTAAAATAAAAATTAAAATATGATTAGACTTAACCCTAATCAGCTATCACAGTTTCCATGTACAGGGTGCTCTAGATAATCTTGATTTAAAAAGAATATTTTTTATTCGACTTACTAACGATATGACAACGGTACCTACTTCCCAGGTTGCCAATACCACCACGTTAGGATTTGAAGATGGTATTGAATATCCCTGCAACCATGAGAAACCCTTCCACCTACACTTGAGCAAGACGTGACGTAATATTAAATTTGTAGTCCGTGTTTAGTAATTTAACTTCGTAAAAATTTTAAAAATGTTGCTTTTCGAAAAACTGGATTTGACTATAAAATTTCTTTTACGAAAGGATTTGAATATAAAAACGAAGACGACATAATACTGAAATTGAAGTCGATTTTAAGCAGTTTCACTACATTTTAATTATTTAGTTGTTTTAAGTAGAGGATGACTTCATCGCCTGAGATATTGTCATATTACATTCAGTCCAATTGCGTGACAGACTCTTGCAACTAATCGCGTATATGGCAATACTGCCACCACCTTACCCTAAAGTAGATATAATATGATTTATCTACGCAAAAAAAATGTCTTCCTAACTTAAATTGGAAGAGCCATCAACACCTGTATCTTTATATGTGATGAGACAGTGTTTAATCATACAGCTGCCTTGATAGTAAGAGATAATTTTGGTCTATGGATACCATATATGTTACGGTGTGTAACTGTCATGTGTCTGGAATGTTTGGTTTTTGGATTTTTTTTGGAAGTTCACTTTCACTACCTTTGGACCAGAATAAGATATTATGGCGGCAGGAATAGGTAAGGCCTCAGATCTCTACCCGAATAAGTTGCTGCACAGTACTCTAGCACTAATAGAGCTTTACGCTCCTATCTCCGAAGTTGTAGACAGAGGCACGACCAGGGCAACCACGACTAGCCGAAGATGCTATGTCTCATAATGTGATATGAGGGAAGCCTATCGCCGACCGGGCACAAATTCCAATTCTGGGCAACGTTTTTTTAGTACGAAAATTGAAAATTCGCATTTTCTAGGTTTTTAGTTGCCCGACCTGGGGAACGAACCTGGGACCTTAAGAAGTCAAGTCCGACGCCGGACCGCTAGACAACAGAGGTGATACTCTACCACCGGTGAAAAAGTTATGTCTATACATTTGGCCCTATCTCATAATGTCAGATTTTTTTCTGCTTTTGTGTAAAACGTTCCGTCTTTCGTCAACCCTTCTAAAATATATAATATTCACATTTGACCATGAAAATAACTTTTAACCTATAGCTTAGTGATCAAGGTCATAGCTTGGATCCCTCCGTCATGCGCCGGCGCACACCCACGCTTTCATGGCTTTTATATGGGAATCGCCGAGAATATATGGATAACATCCGTCCATTCATTATTTTTTATGATATAAAATGTTCGGCTGGCGGGAAGTTGTGTCATTGCTTATTCGAAATTTAAAATAATAAAAAATCTAGCAATTCCCCCAACTTCCTCTTAACGTTCAGCCAAAAGCAACAGATATTTTCGGCATTAGGTGAGCCTTAACCTGTTATGGCTCAATTAATCTTTGCCGCTTTTTTTATGGGATTGGCAAGCAAACAATGAAACGGCGTTAATTCATATGACCTATAGAAAGTCAAATCTGGTAGCTGTGCTTTGCTAGCCTGAGGCTGTATTAAGCCTCTTTTGCGTGTGTTGCGTGAAAAAGGTAGGTAGTGGTAAGATTACGAACGAGTCAAAAAATTCTTCACCTTATCTTCTTTTTAAGTGATAACAACCTTGGCTTATAGATATAGTAGATGTTGAAGGTGCTGTCCTGTGGCTGGAATGTATATACAATTGTGCAAGTTTACCGTCTACATTACCCTGATTGAAACACCATTATTAAATTAGTAAGGTAAATTAGTAATTTCCTATCCCGGCAAGTTGCAATACCTCTACTACCTGTGGACCTGTGTACCTGTCTACTACACTCATTATATGTCACTTCACTTTTTTTCGACTCTTACGAGTTGCCTGGTATGAAGGTGAATTTTGTTCAGACAGGAGACCCTGATGAGACGAAAAGTCTTATAAATCTTAGTGACAAGTGATCTGACGCTCGCCTGCTAGTAGAAAAGCAGTTAAACTATGTTTTAGATCCCAGGTGGCCCGAGGACAAAATTTTATGTGTTTATTTTTAAATATATTAATATGTAATATTAAACCTAATTAAGGTTGAGTACTTGAAAAGTTCATCCATAAGTCGTAGCTTCCTAAATCAGGCCAGGCTCCAAAAACATTTATAACATTTACAAACATATTTATCTACACGCCAAGTCCCGTTCGGATTAGACAGAGAGTATCTATCGAGTGTGTACCTCTAGATACAAATTACATTTCGTGTATTTCTTTATTTCATTTAAGTATCAGCTCAGTTACATGTCCCTGGGAAAAATACAGAGATCCAGTATGAGTGCGAGTACAACCAAGGGGTTAGTCAGTTAAGTATTAAAACAAAAAAATATTCAAGTAAATAAATTGAAATTATAAAACACATATTTTTATCGTTAAAATATTTATTTCATAGTAAGAAATTTAACAATGCATTGACGTAGACAAAGGCATATTAAATGTAAAATAAATTTGCGGTTAAATAGTTAATATCAGTAGGTAGCCAATTAATAATTAATTTTGTTCAAAAAACTGTTTTCTACTGACATGAAATAATTTTATTTATAGGTACGTCACGGAAAATGGGTATTTTTTTAGCACATTTTTAAGTATATAAAACGCTTTTTTATTAAACACTAGTTATTCTGGTGTTGCCATTATATTCGCTATTCTTTTAAAATATGACAAGTTAAAATATTCAGTATAGTGAACATTAATAGTTCGTACGCGATTTTATGTGAGTTCGGATACTAGTTAATAGAATACTACCTGTCGGCCGTAGCTTCACACGTGTACATACTAGGTCCCTACTACTATTACTACTAAGTCCCTAATTTGCCGAGTCGTCCTCATAAAAATCTAAAATTAAACCTTTGGGCATAATTAATAATAAGGTGCATACACATAATGATAATAATTCATTTTCCAAAAAATAATTTTTAGCTTTGAAAAAGCTGAGCTCATACTTAATTCAAAGGTATATTGGGAATACCGACATTTTTTCTGCAAACTGATTTCTGACAGAAGTCACTGTAATTATTTTTTTCCAGATATAGAAATGTCAAGCAGCGTGGTTTGTGAAAGTTTGTAGATTTGCCTGAATATTTTTGTAAACTATTAGTACCCATAAAATATTGTTAATTATCCGTTCTCAAATGTCTTTTCCTTACGGCAAATTTGGAAATTATAAAGCTTTAAAGATATTTAACCCTCTCGCAATCACCTGTCGATATATTATTACAAGATATTGTTTAAGTCCTTTCCTTTTTATAAATTCATAAAAATCAGTTTGACCTTTTATAGATAAATACTTTTTATGTCTTTGATAAGAGTTGTCGTTTTCTTTCGCATTTATAATTTGTGGATTACAGTAACATCCCTAAGGCAATAAAATAGAAAAAAAGTATGTATATCTTGCCTTATTTTTGCCTTTCTTTGTTCGTGGCTCAAATCTTGATACTTTTTTTTAAAATGGCTAATAAGTTGCTAACCGCGAGGTTTTTACAACTTCACCGGACTATAATCCTGAGACTATCGTTTTTACTGCCTATGGCGTATATATTATTATTCTACTGAACGGTACTAGGCAGTGACAACTTCGTTTAGCAAAGCTTAACGTCTGTGCTTAGTACACTCAGGATGCCATAAACCGTGAGGAGGCAAACGAGCAAGTTGGTCACCTGATGAAAATTGATCATCGCCACTCACAGACATCCGTAAATATGCCCCTCAAATATAAAGATTGCAGGTAACAATTACTGAAAAAAATGTATTGACAATAAGTGCGACCTGCCTTTTAATAGTAAATGCCTTGTTTAAATAGTAGTCTTGCCTTCATATTGGAAGTGGTAACCGTTGTTGAGTTCCGTGATGGAGGGTAGCATGTAGCACAAGTACCCTAAGATAACGACGCACCCGTAATATCTAAGATGTCCATAAACCACGAACCTATTACCATTCCGAGAGCCACCTGCTTATTCTTTTTCTAATAACGTAAATAAAATGACACGATATCGCGATCTAAAATATTACTAACTGCAATGTTAACCAGACTGAACTGGACCCTCTAGAAAAAATATACAATCATTAAATACCTTCCTACCTGATTAAAACCTATCAGATTATGTAGATAACACTTTACATAACAAAAACGCAACCAACAAGTAGTTTCAACAGACCGACCTAACCACCTTTCTAAAATCTCTACAAAGATGTGGTATATGCGTACGCGCATAACCAATCACAAACCACTTAAACATGTGTGGGTTAACCTGTATATGTATTAATGTGTGCGTGTCATGTGATACTGTATGTAATGTCTCATATTACGACAGACTCTTGTTTTTTGATTTTAGACTCTACATTACTGCGTTAAGGGTGTTTTTGTATTATCGTGTATGTAAGGCGCGGTTTCTTACTGTATGAGTTGTATTGTTTGTTTTATTGTGCTGTATGGTTTTATACCAGGAAGTGTTTTATTGTTTGTGATTTGGTTTTGAAGTACGGTGATGATATCACTCTGTTTAAAGCTTACGTGGTTTTGGACGAGTTGCGAAATTATTACGTTTTAATAATACCTAGTGATGGTCACAGTCTCTTGAATAATAGAGTAGAGAATAGTAAAGTAGAGAATAAGAGAGTTGAATAGTAGAGTTTTACATCATCACAATATCTAGGTATAGCATCTGTATCATCAGGAAAACCGTTAATTCTCTAACTTTTTTGGTGTTTATTCTCTAACTGAACACATAAAAAAATGATGTAAAAATGACAAACCGAAATTTGCTTACAAATCAGTAAGCAAGCGTCGGTTTATCACGAACACCGTGAACAAGACTAGATTGTGGAATTGCTCGCCTGGTTAGATTTAACAGCTTTACTTAACTTTACATTAACATCAGTTCTAACCAAAATCGTGGTCCAGATGTAGGGTAGAGTTATACCCGCGTATACGGGTTAGAAAGGAACTAAAAATTTCGCCACGGGACTTGAATCAGTTAGAGCATTCGTCGGCTTGAGACGAAAGGTTACAGGTTCAAATCCTGTCTTGGGCGAAATTTTTTCTTTCTTTAAAATTTATAGAGTTATAAGTTTATTTTGTTTTTGGGCTTAACATTTCACCTTAAAGTTGTAAATACACCAGAACCTTTTGTGTTTATAGTCGACGTGAGTTTCTTATCATTAGAAGAAATATCTGCTTATTTTTCATTGAATCCCATAATTTAAATGTAGTTTTAATTAAAAGTCCTATAGTTTACTACATTCCTAAGGCAGTAAATAAGATAAATACCAAATATAACACTTACAAACGGATATAAACATGCACCGAATCTGAATCCTGTTTTCTTACTGCCCGGGGTGTGTATATTATTTTTCTGCTCAACGTAGCAGAAAAGTTACTATTTAGCTTAAAGCAGCGAAGGATAGAAAAATATTTCGTTCAGAACACAAAATCCGTTCTTGCTCTATAAATTTAAATTTTATCTGATCGGAACCTGCTTACTTACTGAGCACAAACGAAAAAAATTGTGTTTGTACTTATGTACACGCGTTAGAAGTTATACTTCTTCGGCGTAATAAGATAAAAATCTTTTTAAAAATTTTATCTTTTGCCTTATTTTACATTTGTAGACAAAATGACACTAACCATAGAAATAAAGAAATATTGTGAATACAGTTGTCAGTTCTCACGCAAACATACGTAGATGTCCTTACTTTTACTTTGTTGGTACCTTTTTTTGAAAAACTAAAATGTTATCTATAGCTAACTTCATCATGTCGGTTTTTCGTGACGGTGTGCGCGCGCATTGTAAAAATTTACCCTCATAATTTTTTCCTAACGAACCAAAAGAAGTATAACTTCAAAAAACGGACTCTGAGCTAAGCTGTAGATCCGTTACTTTCGACTACCTTTTTAATTTTGTTTTCAAAAAGACTATCAGTATTTTTCAATCCCATGACCTAAACATGATAAAGGCGAGCACTGTTGCGGAAGGAGAAGATAAAGCGGTGGTACTAAACCATAAAAATGTATAAAAAACTCTGCTACCTACTAAATAAGATTTTATAGAGTAAGACCGTAAACAAGCTCAATGATCTCCTGTTAAGTGACTACTGTAGGGTACATACATCGTAAATGTTATAGGTGCGTTGCTGTCATGTTGCCGGAGTTTTGTGATTTAAGCAAATCCACTAGTTTCATTCCGGAACACAACATTAACAGATACTGTCATCTTTAAAGCAGAAAAATGTAAAGCATTTGATTTCTACACGGCTAATGTATTGGACAGACACTCTACAATTTGCAGAGCACGTATAACCCTAGCTTAATTAAATTAAAAATAAGAATATTCTAGAATCGCTATTCAACTAAAAATATACGACCGAAAATTATAAGTTTAAGTTAATACCACAGCATATTAATTAATTAAAATTTATTCAAGAACAGAACTTTACTTGAATTTATAATTTTGCTGGTACCATCGTGTGTCTTATTAAATGTGATATCATACATTTATTTTAAAAAGAATTACTTTGTGTCTTAAACATTAAGGATTGGACAAAACATTATTCTTGTTCCTGTCTTTAATAGGAAGTTTTTGAGTTGTGTTGCTACAAAAATTTAACAAACAGCAACAATGCAACAAGATAGGAACAACAAAGTGAACATTGTTTTATATTATACTAGCGGCCTACCCCGACCACTTCCCACTCCACTCTTCGATCACTTTATCTATAAAAAGACCGCATCAAAATCCGTTGCGCAGTTTTAAAGATTTAAGCATACAGGGGGACATAGGGATAGAGGATGCGACTTTGTTTCATGCCTAGGTATACACAAAAATTTAAGGATTAAAAAATATTTCATACAAACTACAGAATCAGTTTTTGGTTTATATAATTTTAAAATTTATCTGAACGGATTACGGCTACTTACTAAATACAAACGAAAGAAACGGCCTATGAGCTGATCTAAGGACCAGTTTTTATCGGCTACCTTTTTTCATTATGTTTTCAAAAATATTTCCAGTATTTTTCGACTCGGAGACCTAAACACGATACCGGTGAGCACTGTTGCGGAATTAAAAGATAAAGCGGTGGTCTTTATCACCTCTTTATCTTTCTAATCCATGCGAATGTATTAATTTAAAAATTTTGTTCCTTTGGTTACCACATGACGCGTAAATGGATAGAATAATTTCACTAATTCTCGTTACGTTTTGTTAATTAATGCCCGGAGAATCATTTGGCAAAACATTATATACAAGTTAAGAATTTAATGTTACATATACGTATTTCCCTCTGATGATGTAGGCAGCGAGTATCGAGTTTGAAGTCTCATGATCCTTGCAGACCTTTTTGGCTTACTCCACATTTATTACACGCAAACATGCCTTTTTGACTGCTTGTTTATCTAAACCTAAGTCTATTGATATTGATAGTATGTTAGAATAAAGGCTGTAAAAGTATTTTTTTATTAAATTTATTGCATGTATGTACACCAAATAAATATTTTTTGAAAAAGGACAAACTCAATGGCTGGCGTAGCTAATGTGTTGCTCTACGAATAATAATAATACCAAAAAATTAATAAAACAATGATGTTATAAAATAATGAAGAACATATTAAATTAATATTACAAATATTACTAAGCTTTAGTTTTACCTCGAAAGCACAAAAATAATTAGTTGACTCTAACTATAATAGAACTTCTGATAAGCTTAATAACGAATAATATATCAAAATTAAACTTTACCGACCAACTTCTGAAACCAATTAGGTACCTAGGTATGTAATAGATATGATTTGTCATAATTTTGAAACTACTGACCAATTATGAAAAAAGTACAAGATAAGTCAACTGTATTAAGACTTACAACCTACTATATACCTACTATATATATTTACTTGCGATTTTGTTAGCGCAGAATAGATTTTCATGTAAATTTTCTTTCCCATTTAGGTATAGTCTTAACATTCTTACATTTTTTTAAACATGTAGCCTATGTTTGAACTCGGGTCTTATTCTTTACATATAACATGCGTTCAAAATTTTATCAAAACTAGTCTAGCAGTTTTGTCGTGAAAGCGTAACAGAGAGACAGACTTTTGCATTTATAATATAAGTTTGTTGTAAAAATAGTCTTAAAAAATAAAGATATGAAAAAAATGGAAAAATGTTTTGTTGGCGACGAAACGATGTTTTATTTCCAAAAATTTGTTATATTTTTATTTACTTAAATGTCATAGTAGTCTTTAAAAAAAGAATAAAATACCAAATAACTTTTCGTCAGGTTCAATTTTTAAAATTATTTTGACGTTAAACTCAGTTTTTCCTAGAAAGTACAAAAATTATCGTTATTGGCCGACTCTACCCATATGTTAACATTATAACTGTATCATAAGCTGACAATATTGTATTATATCACAATTTGCTCCAAACGTAAGGCACAGACTTGTAAAGCCTTATACGACGCATGTCTGCAAATTTGAACTCACGCACACTGTCACACCAAACCACGCCCATTCAGACCAACCAATCAGTTACCTCCGTTCGCCCTCCCGCTCTCAAACTCTACATTCATTGGTTAAAACCATAACGATCTCAATTTTGGAGGGAATTTTTCGGGTATTTTATGAAATCAGCGCAGATGTGCGACTATACTTATTTTATACATGATAATATGCGGTTTTTATGTTTGTCGTTCGAGTATGATAATAATGTTATGGATGTAGCGCTCGTTGTTTTTGCATAATGACAAGAGACCCTCGGTTTATTTTAGATACCTTATTTTTGAGATAATTTTTAGGCTCACTATACAAATTGGTTGCTGTGGTTTTGTCTGAATTTAAGCTTTTATATGGATTTTGTATGAATACGGATGTCAAACTCTGTTGTCCGTATCGATATACTTTCAGAATAGGTGGTAGAGTTCAGAGACGACTTGCTTGAATCAGTGGCACCAGTACCACCACAATACCCATCTTATCATCATTGTGTCAATGCTCGCCATATCAGGTCAATGCTAGTCAGGTTTTAAAGGTAGTCTAGCAAGGAAATTTTCTTAAGATTTGGCTTAATATTCAAACCTGAGGTAGAAAACAGAATACATGTACTACACTACTCTTATACATCTATTGGTGTGTCTTAAAATTAAAACATTTTATAATTATTAAATTAAAATGTCTTAAAATTAGTTGCCTATTCATTTTCCTATATCAAGTATAAAAATATTTATTAACAAAAAGATAACTGAGACAATAAACAAATACTATTAGCAGATACTTGGCTTCCGAAAACCATAGCTAGATAAAATTAATGAGTTTTTACTTTCAAACATGATTAATTAATACATAATATAAAATCCCGTAGGTATACTGGTATACAACCATATATAAATAAATCAAATTACGTAAGGTATAAAAATAACTTTGTTGATTATTAAGTAGATTATTAAATAATAACTAACTTTCGTGTTTTAACTTGTTTCTAAATAAAAAAATCTTTTACGCACGTTTTAGGGTTATTGTTATCTTTCAGAATATAAAGGCTTGTTTTAATTTGAAAGTAATACTTACATGTATAATATTCCATCATATTTTGATTGTATCTGTACGCAGCGGATAAATCCACTCCACCGCCGGCCCTGAGCCCGAACAGGGCCGCGAAGGTGGCCTTACTTTGGCCCTCCAGTTTGACCACTTAGCACAACACTATCACTTTTCAAACGTCACGTCAAAAAAATATATTCCAATTTCAAACTAATATGTCACCGGTTTTTATTTTTAATTTGTATCACCTCGTAAAGTTCCATTTTTGTAAATTATTCTGTTAAAAATCGTAAAACATCAATTAGAATTTTAAATTAAAATCAATATTATTGTATGAATTTTAATGAATGTAATTTAATTTTTAAATTTATGTAAATTTGACTTAAGAAAACAAGTTTGAATCTCAAGTGTATGTAATTAAGATTTATAAAAAATATAATGACGCAAAACTTAATTATTTTAATTTGATTCAAGCTTATTACATTTTGTAAAATTTAAATATTAAAATGATTTTTAAAGAGTGCAAAAAATATTTGTAGTGAGTTGACTAAACATTTGTTAGTGTTAATTTTAATTATTAAATAATAAAGGATAACTTTGTAAAGAAATATGAATATATTGCATTATTAACGAAAATTTGTTTCCATTTTAATCAAAGTTATTACAATAATCAAGTTTCATATAAAAAGTTTACTTTGGAAATCTATGATTAAAAATTAAAAATTGTGAAATATTTAGTTTTAAATTTACTTATTGATTTAATTTAAATTTGCTCTGATTTAAAAACGTTGAACCTTTACGCTCCTTTGCTTAAATTGTACTTGAAATAACTTATGCCTGGCAGTTAACGGCCGAGAAAAAAAACAACAGCGTGAAAGTTGGAAATAGAGCCGTCGATTGGTTGTTAAAACCGATTCGTTTGGTTTAATTTTGCCGGTTTTTGGACGATTTTCCGGTGTTTGAGCATTGCTTTTCCGGTCCGGTAGAGGCAGGTGGGTCTATATGGATCTTTTCTCACGAGAATGACTTAATGGTTGGCGCCTTTAATGAGGAAATTAACTTGTGTTTTTTAATTTTATCTTTAACCGATTATAATGTGCTATTTTTGGTTTCGGTTGAACTGAAGATATAAAGTCACAAAGCGTGTCCGTCAGATATTTTAGACCGTAATTGTTGGTGTCTAAACATTATCCTTTATTGTTTTTTCAGAAAATGTTCCTAATTAGTAACCATTACAAAAAAGACCATATCATTTAAGTAAACATATTTTTGATTCAAATTTTGCAAATATATCAATTGGGGAAAATTAAAATTTGTGCACAATTTAAAGCATATTGTGACTAGCTACCCTTGAAGGAATAGGTATGAGGCGCGCTTTAAATCTATTTAAAAGTATAGCATGAAGAGAAAAGGGTGTTCAGAATTTGGGATAGAGTGTTAAAATCAAGTTATAATTATTTGTACTGGTGTATTATAAGTTTTTTGCGATTAAGTTTAATTAGTAAATGGTTATTGAATAAACGTTTTAAATTCAGTCAAATTCAAATTAAAAAAAGGGCGTTCAGACTTTGAGAGAGAGCGTTAAAATCAAGTTATTCATTTATACTGGTATATTATAAGTTTTTGTGATTAAGTTTAATTGATAAATGATTACTGAGTAAACGTTTTAAATTCAGTCAATTTCAAATTAACCGTTGTTTCTATAAGATACTGTTATAAATATATTAGCTATAGGTTAGCTTATTATATGTTATTAATGTATTAGCTATATAAAATAAATGAATTACATGTTCTAATTTCATTACTTTTCTGCTTAAGAATAACTTATGATTTTAATTCAGAAACATTGTCCCTTACTAGTGACAATCATTGATGAGATATTTGAATGAAACGTTTAAGATTTTTTTACGCAAAAGCAATAAGGAAAAGGCGCCTTTACATTGTAATGTAAAAAGCTAAATCATTTCGTGATAAGTAAACAATTGCAAATTTTGGCATTATTAAAAGAGTTTAAAATTTGAAGAAATGACTTGATTACCATTCTTGCTTAAGTTGAAATCAACACAATAAGTGATTAAACTAAACTTATTTACTATCACTCACACTTTATTTTAAACACGAAACTGACACTTTAGCTGTAAATAAAAAAATCAATAAAACTAAAATAAACGCACCCTGAATTTTAATTAAATGTTTACAGATAAAGATGAGATTAATTAATTAAATACGTCTTAATCAAGCAGTTGCTAGTTGATTACAGATCTGAATAGTTTTTGAGGTATATTTTATGGTTGGCTCACTCCGAACCGATGGATTGTAACAAGTATCAGTTTTCCGACATCTTAGATGTCCGGCACCGTGAGACTGTATTGTTTTAATTACGAAACTGTTTATGTAATTATATATATATGAATATATATATATATATAACCTATAATTATTATATTATAAAATACAACAACTGTACAATGTTATACAGTACAATACAATAACTCTTTACTGTGCACCAAGTGCAGAGAAATTACAAATACTTAAAAAAACTTGAACTAAGAAGATACACAAAGGCGGCCTTATCGCCAAGACAGCGTCCTCTTCCAGGCAAGCCTTAAAGTATGGAACAACATTTAGCGAGACACAATGGCGCTTTTAAAAATGTAAAAATGCACCTCTATCAACATGATATAATTGATCTGATTATATCTTTTAATTACTGTTTTATAGTAAATATATGTTTATAAGATTAAAATAAAATTAGCCTACCGCAAATCATTATAGAATTGGAAAAAAAACTGTAATAATGTTGTAAATTCTAGGAATACGTTAATTAATAATTAAATTTTACAAAAAACATGTTCTTTGTTATTGCTTGTAAGTATTTTTTTCGTTTCAAGAAGACGAAGCTTTAAGAACTTTTTTAAAGTATTTTTTGTTTTGTGTATGATTGAAATCCTAGTCTTGACAACGTAATTATTATTTTACGATAAATATTTTGTTTCTGTATTTTATATAACCTCAAACATGAATTTCTGGCACATATTTTAAAATAAAAAAATTGTGCCGTCGATTTTTTTATATCCACAAAAAATGATGAAGTAGTTAAATCATAAGTTGATTTAATGTTAAAGCTACACAAGTTGCAATTATAATTTTTGTTCGTCAGTTTCAAGGTTTGTTTGCTGTTATTAACGATGCTATATGCCACTTTTTGGGTTTAATGTCATAATATATTTTTTATAATTAAAATTCAACTCACAAAAATAAAAAATATTTACGTAGTTTCCCTTTTAAAATTTTGGTATTACAAAAAAATATTTACATTTTTTAATTAATTATTATTGCACAGATGACAAATCACATTTTTAATCACTTTCACATTTTTAGCAGTCATTTCGATGTTCGAAATTTAAATTTGGCACATCACATTCCCGCGTCTCGCTCGACCGACCGCGCGGCACGATATCAAAACACCCTCTACGGCACGTGGCGCGAATGAGTGCGTTCGGATACAACCCCTAACATTAAATTCGCAAAATCGATAAAAAAAATTAACTTGCATATCTTTACATCAATGCTCTTAACAGGTAGACAGGGAGAATAGAAATACAGTTGCCATTTCAATACTGTCTAGAAGCTAACTTATTCCTATCAACAAAAGTAGATAAATTCCTATAATAGAAAAATCAATTTACGTCAGTCCTTTTACCTAACGCATATTACCATTCCTAAACGTTTTAATTTAGCAGAACTAAATTATACCTTACATAAAATTAATGAACATGTTAGTCATAAATAATGCTTACGGTAAGTACCTAAATACAAACTTTTAGCTAAGACGCAATCTAGATTCTAGTTATTATGGAGCCATAATTGTATATAAAAGCTAGTTTGCATATAAAATACTTGTTGTAATTTAATTTCTTGATATTTTTACCTCACGAATATTAGTATAACTTTTTTCCTGTATTCTCTTTTGATGTGAGATATGTATTTTCAATTTTTTAAAAGTTTTAATTAATATCGCATAAGTAGTACTATTTAAATTATGCGCTTCGGCTATATTCGTCAAGCTTTGGAAATTCGAACGTATTTTAAATATATCTCTATAGAGCTATTATTACACAATCATTTCGTTTAAATTTAGTTTATAGGTCAGCCAATTTAAAAATAAAAGTATAAAGTGTGAAAAAGTAAAAAGTGTCAAGCTGAAGCGCATAATTTAAATAGTAGTACTGTACTTACTTAACAATAGCTAAATTTAAACTACATTTTTTTGTTATGAATGAGGAAAATATAACTATTACCATCAAATTTTGATGTCCTGTTTTTTCAATCTTCAGATTTTCCTAGCCTAACTAGATGTGAGAACGGTAGTTTTAACAGCCTGAAGGTTAATGTTAAGTCAAAATAATTTTTAAAAATAATTATTTGTAAAACAAATGGAAATTAATCTGTTGGCGTGATTGAATAACATGTTTAAAATATAGGTAGGGGAAGCCGAGGTGAGGTGTGACAGAAGAGAGTTGTGACACCGTTGATTTTTTGGACCGTATTAACGGACTTTGAGTTCGCTATAGTTTGCAATACTTCGTTTGTCAGTTCACGTATCGAGCTAGCAAACGTGCAATATTGCGAATTCACAAACAGTTTATAGATTCCCAAAAATTGACAATGTCACAACGCTCCTCTGTCACAACTCACCTCTTTCTTCCCTATACTAGCTGTTTTGGCAAACTTCAATGCACCCATTCAATTTGTTTGGGAAAAATCAAAATGTCGATTTTTCTAGTTTCGGCGCAGTCGAACGAAATAAAAAGCATCAGCATAGTCGGTTTAGACGTTTTTGAGTTATAATAGTGTAACTAACACGACTTTCTTTTATACAAATGGACATATATTTTTGTAATAAACTGAATTTACTTTATTATTCCCGTAGTATCAGGTGCAAGAAAATCGATACTTAGTTCATACTAAATATCATCGATCTCGATAAGGAGTAATAATTATATTTTAAAATTCAACCTAAGTACAATACTGTACTGACATGATGGCTAAAAGTAAGTTGTAGAAACAATAATTTTAGTTTTAGATAATCTGTTTTGAATCTAAAGTAAGAAAAGTATTTTTTTACCAAATTTAGCCGAAATTGATTTTATTTACTTAATGTCTGGAACTCCTGTATAGTATTTTATCAAAAAATAAATAACTTCTTTTGCGTTCAGTAATATTGGTTTTTGTGTTCATTCAAAAAATACTTATTTTTGCTACATGTAAGTAATACTTATCGTGATCGTAACTAACGATAATAATAAATCCTTTTGTATTTATATTGTTATTTTTATATAAAATATCGTTTTGTTTTCCAACTGATAAAGACAGGACAAAATTATAATTTATATAATTTATTATTATTTAAAATTCCATGTTTTAATAATCTTTAAAGTTGTTTTAAACATTTTAAGTCTTAGGTATCTAGGAGTGGGATTGAAAGAAAGTGTTGGTGTTAAAATGCGAAATGGCCTACTCCGCTGATTCGGTCATGTGGAAAGAATGACAGATAAAAGATTGACAAAGCAGATATACAATGCGAATGTGGATGGATGTAGGTACCCGGGGAGACCAAGGGTTTCACGATCAGATCAATCGGATATTATCCGAGGGTGGTGTCAAGTGTTTCCGAAACCGGCGTGTTTGTATGAAAAAGGTAATGAATGTGAAGGAAGCAAGACAGGTTTGTCAGGATCGTGAGGTCTGGCACTCGATACTCTCTGCCTACCCCGTAAAGGACTTAGCGTGAATATATGTAGGTATCTTAAACATTAGGTTTTGCAGTTAAACCAAAGTAAAATTTAAAAACTATAATAATTAAGAATAGGCATTTATTTGAAAAAGAAATAATAAATATTTAGTAAAAGTATCTGAACGTGAATATTGTCAGCGCGTCCCGCTTATCCCATTTTAATATCTGTTATCTCTTTTGCTCTAACATTATCTCTTACTCCGTCGTCATATCATCACAATATATCATAATAACTTGTAATCAGTTATTATCAATTATAAATTAAGTTAAACAAATGAAAGGATAACTAAATCTATCAACATCAGGGTATAGCACTAAATATTAAACAATAATATTAGGTACTCATTTAGTTATAATATTAATAAGTACGTAAAGCGAAATATTTAAGACACCTTTTCAAGAAAATTGCGAGGACGGAGGAGTATGAAATTTGGTACTGTGAATTTTTGTGTGGAAGTGGAGAATGCTAATATTTTTCAAAAATAATGCTTATAAAGTGCAAATAAATAAATAAGTGTAATAAAAAAATAAAACATAACACTGCTACCATGCATTTGACGTACACAAACAAATATATTGATAACGATAAAATATCACAACGGCTAACAAACATATTCTTAATTTTTGCAAATAAAGTGTTTAGTCGTATTTATCACGACGAAGATGGCATTTTTATCAAAAATATATTTGACTACAGAACGTTAATAAAGTTTGTACATTTTAATAATTTATATTAAATAAGTTAAAATTAAAATATATTATTTTGACCAATGGGCGACCATTGGGAATAGTAATAATTTCGCCGTGTTGATCCGGGCTTCTTTGCAGAATAGACCCTCTGCCTTCCTGCCAAGCAGCTCGTAAAAGACGAGCATAGTCTGACCGTCGCTCACACCCGTGATATCAACAAGGTGGTAAAGTTTCGCAACGACTCGAACGGATTGGTACCAACGCTTTACCAATTATTGCCGCCATAACGTCAATGCTTGCTGTTGACGTGTTCCGGTTCAGAGGGTAAGGTAGCCGGTAAACCTACTTTTGTTAAACTTAATTTCTTACCATCAAAAAATCTGTCTACTTGTTTGCCTTCCAATGTCATAAAAATATCTAATGTCAGAACAAAAGACCATTTTAGAGACGCGTATTTGTGACCCCTTCATACCTGGCTGCGAAGACGGGAGGATAAAAATAGGCACTATTTCACATTTTAACGGCATATTTGAAAGGCAACTGTGCATCCAAGACTAGCTGTGTATGCGACTTCGTTCAAGGGAGTCAAAATTTAAGAGATAGATATACTTCTTTCTTTCTTTAGAAGAACTACTAAAATTAATGGCAAAACAAACAATCCCATTCCCTTACAAACTGCTACTAGGCAGTGTCAGATAAATCAATGTTCACCGGGACGGCTAGTAATTATTGAATCGATATCGGTTTTCACTATAACTCTTAGATTGGGTTATGATGTTTCATCAAAATCGAAATAGTTTCCGCAAATAACTCGTGCATACCTCCAATATTTAATAAAACGTACTATGTCACGCGGCTATGCCCATAAATGAATTTATTAACGTCTTCCCTGAGGCACTGATTTCAAAATAGTCTACATACTATTCAAGACTACAACCTAACTTACTAGGTAGGTTTCGTAGTTTAACATTTTTCCCCGTGTTGGTCCCGGCTTCTTCGCAGAAAATACCATCTGCTTACCTGCCAGGCAGCTCGCAAAAGGCGAGCATAGGCTTACCGTCATTAACACCGTGACATCTGACTAGGTGGTAGAGTTTCGCAGCGGCTCACCCGGATTGGTACCATCGCCTTACCTATTTCATGCCCCCATAACGTCATTATGTGTTTCGGTTCGGAGGGTAAGGTAGCCGGTAAACTTACTTTTGCTCGAGGTCTAACATCACGGCCTCAGGTTGGCAACGCACCATTACCACCTTTGGTGTCTCTAGACAGCGTGAATTTTTTGCCATCAGGAAATCTGTCTGCTTGTTTGTCTACCAATATCATAAAAAAAAGATATGTTGCCTATGTGTAGTAGTGCATATATACATATAATATGTTTAGTATGTCATATAGGAGCAGTTAGAGCATTGTCGGATTATTAATTACCGAGGACATATTGGTTGTAATAGACAAATTGACGTCGTGATAGATAATGGAGGGGGACCACTAAAACCACAGACAAACGATATAATGGTGCGATGCTGATGTTTACAGAATAAAAATATTATTTTGAAGAATTGAAAAGCAAACAAGGTTACGAACCCCTTAATGGTAATGCTCCTTTGCAAAATAGATCATAGACCTTCCTGTCAGGCAGCTCGTAAAAGGAGAGCATAGGCTTACCGACACTAACACCGTGACATCTGATTAGGTGGTAGAGTCTTGCAGCGACTCGCCAGGATTGGTACCACCGCCTAACCTATTAATACCGCCATCACGTCAGTGCTTGCCGTTGACGTGTTCCGGTTCGTAGGGTAAGGTAAAGCCGGTAAACGTATTTTGCTCAAAGCCTATCATCCCGGCCTCAGGTTGGCAACGCACCATTACCACCTTTGATGTCTCTAGGCGGCGTAAATGACTTTCCATCAGGAAACCCGTCTGCCTGTTTGCCTTCCAATATCATAAAAAAAGAAAAAAGAATTGCTCATCAACCATATACAATGATGCGCTCCCAGCTACAGGCTAAGATGTTAAAATTAAAGTTTTTCGGCTACGGAAACTAAAACATGCCAGTAGTAATAGGTTAAGTGGTGCAGTAGGCGAAGTGTCTCAAAACACTACTTCCTAGTCGTGGCTTTAGTGATAAAAACATACGCCCGCTTGCTTACTATAATATAGGCCTTTCTTTTCGATATTCTGAACCTCTACCATGAGTTTACGGCTTGTCAGATCTAATACACTCGATAACGTCTACGTAAATTATTTGTATGAAAACTTTAAATAGCGACTCTATTGGTAACTAGGATCACTAAATTTTTAGACCAAAATTGCTATGGTTTTCGATACGTCAATTACTGAACATAAATCCATACCAAGTCATGGTAAAGACTCTGCTTGTAATTAAACAATCTTTCATTTAAGTGTCTACATATTTCAATAAATATATAAAAACCATAAACACACGTACAGTACTACTATTTAAATTATGCGCTTCGGTTTTACACTTTTCTCTTTTTACACTTTATACTTTTATTTTTAAATTGGCTGACCTCATCTAAATTTAAGCGAAATAATTATTTATGTTATAACAACTCTATATAGATATCTTTAAAATACATTCGGATTTCCATAGGTTGACGAATATAGCCGAAGCGCTTAATTTAAATAGTACTACTGTATATTTTTTCTAATAACCGTACTCATAGGTCTCCATGAGTGAGACATACCACTGTAACTCTATAAGCTAGAGAGTCTCTCACTCAATCTGAGAGTGAGAAACCTCTACAAGAGAAAAATATATTCTCTTAAGCTCTCACTTATCCAGGTTTGACTGTACTTCTCATTTGCCGATTGAGTTAAAACTTTTCACTTACATGTTATTCGGATGTCAATGGAAAATTAATATGACATGGGACTGCTTTGATAATGAAATTGCAAGGTGGCTTTCTAAAATTAATTCTAAAATTTCCAACTTGATCTTATCTTGTATGAGCTTATTTGATACATATTGAATAATCAAAGCTTGGTGAAGTTGCATAAAATCGCGAGATAAGCAACAAATTAGTCATTCAAAAAAAGTAAATATTGAATAGTATTTTTCAAGCCTACTGCTGGGAATACAAATAAAAGCTAGTATCGTTTTGTTACATATATGTACATATCTTATCATATCTTCACGTCACGTCCCTTACTGAGTAGGAATAGAGTATCGAGTGCCAGACCTCACGATCCTGACAAATCTGTCTGGCTTCCTGCACATTCATTACCCTTTTCATACAAACACGCCGGTTCCGGAGACTCTTGACACCACACTCGGATAATATCCGAGTCATCTAATCGTGGAATGTCAACCTTAGTCTCTCCTACATCGTTTTATTAAAAACTTGTTTAATTTTTTAAGAATTTTAAATGTAAATCACATGAGCTTCTCTAAATCAATTATAAAAATTATGTTCCTAAGACCATAGTTGCTGTAATGTTCTTGATCATCTGTCAATCTGTCTTTATCCAGTTTGTATAGATATAGCCAATGTACCTAACATTAAATTCGGGCCACTTCGCTATACTACAAAGTATGCTAATAAACTGAACATTAGTGGTAAATTAATGTTAGAAAAGCATTTCCATCAATAACATCTTGACACTTGTGTATATGTGTATCACTTATTTTTGCATGTATACCAATGTGACAAATTTTGTTGCGCTCTTACTAAACTAGCTCTTAGTTTTCGTTATCTTATTTCAACGATAGTAATAGAAAGAGACAAAACACGTTTAGTGCTGTCAGATTAGTATACATGCGACATTTCTACAGATTTTAATACAAGCTTTAATGGTTTAATACAGGGTTACTTCTGAAGTATGAGCCAAATTTTTATACAAGATAGTTAAGGCTAAAAATATGATAATGCATTTTAAATATTTTTTTCCAAATTGTAATATTTACTTTTATGAATTCGATTAATATAGTCCGCATGAATACTTCGCTTGTTATCACGCTATGTCGTACCTAGTACAATTCATGACGTCAGCAGCCTGCACATGCGATTGCTGTCCGCAGGAATCAAATTAATACTTTGTTTAAAATGTCACCAAAACTTAGTATTTTGCATTAAATAAAAATTACAATTACTTTATTTTTATTTTTAATCACTTCTAAGATCGAAAGAATTTTCGATTCCTAACCCTCTCTCAAGATTTGGCTGTTCTTTTAAATATAACCCTGTATATTCTACAGAAAACAATGATTAAAAAAAAGTCATAACAAAGTCGACATTACCGAACTGATCATGTATACATGTATGAAATAAAATATTTCCTTTCTTTTTGTTTGCTTTGAAAAATATAGTATGTATCTAAAATGGGTAGGTACAATTGGTGCTCAGCAGGATTACCACCAATATGTTACTATACTTATTTTATACTAGCCGACTTGTGCCCACTTCGTTAGGCAAAACCATCACATCTCGCCTGCTTTTTTCTGATCTGATATATGCTAAGGTTTTTTGCAACCATAATAAAATATAAGATAAATGCTATGTAGTCCTAAATAGTCTAGCTTTCTGTTAATGAAAGAATTTTCATGATTGGATCAGCATTTTCAATGATTATCCCATACAAAACACACAAAATATGAACCTTTATCTTTTAGTAATATTAGTATTGTATTTTGACCTACACATTGTAGCAAATTCCTCCAAATTCATTACTCTTTTTATACAAGGACGCTGGTTACAGGGACTCTTGACACCAACCTCGGACAATACACAAGGGATTTGGTCGTGAATGTCAGCCTATGTCTTCCAATGTACCTACGTACATCCATTTTCGCATTGCATATCTGTTTCGTCAATTTTTTATCTGCCATACTTCCCAGTTCCCACATAACTGAACCCAAAAGCAACTAACTAAACTAGAAGTTAATAGTAATAGTAAAAATTAGGTTGCTCAACTTACCCCTACCTTTGCTCAACTTATCTTACATATAAGGTACATTGAGCCTACTTAACTTCCTGCATGTAGATAGCTAAAGAACTTAAATTCGACTTCTTACAAAAAATGTTTCACTCACTTATTACTTACTTTTACTTGGCTAAATTATAAATACATCAAGTTATATCAATTTGAGTGAAAAATTGCTCAACTAGCCCCACCCTACCTCACTCCGTTTTTCAACCAATAGCGAATTGCTTCCTCAGATTATTAAAAAAGAAAAATATGGAAATATAGGTTTCGGTGCAAAATAATTTGTATTCATTCATTTACATATTTTTATTTATCATAATTTAAAAAAATATTTTAGAACTTTCTAAAGAATACATTTAATACTAATTGTTTGCCTTCTTCAACGTAGAATAGTTACAGTTTCAGACTTTTACCCTATTATAACCTTTGGATGTTGATTTTTGAAAACAAATGCATTATATGTATTTCAAATTTCATCGAAATCGGTTTAGCGGTTCAGTTGTGAAAGAGCAACAAACATACATATTCACTTTTACATTTATAATTTTATTGGTGAATTAATTATGATATATCATTCAAAAGCTACATTTTAAAATGTGTATACATTTTTTGTCTGTTTTAAAGTCGCTAATATTGTATTTAGTTTTGAACTAAATCTATTCTAAAAAGTTAGTAAAACATCAAAGAAAGAGTTTTAATTTAAGACCGACATTTAATTACAGCTAACCTATAACTTTACTTCCTATTTGCATTAAAATATTAAAAACCTTTGGAAAACCAAAATGAAAATGAAAAACCATATTTTATAGTAATATTTTTCCATATATAAATTCTTGCGTCCCATAAATCACATAAAAAAACAACTTTAATTATAAGTCCTACGGTTCATTATTCAAATCTGTTTCTTTGAAACGAACATATAATTATTTTACGTCAAACAAAACGTCAAAGCATAATACAAATTTAATATTGAACCTTATAGTTTTGAAGTTAAGAATCATTATACAATGGACCTATGTAATTATAAAGATTTTTATTGTTTTTATTATCTTTATTATTTTAATTCAAAGAATTATGTTAAAAATAATTCCTATCTTAGTTGTTTTTAAAGTAGTGTCTCACAAAACGTTTTGTTCGAAATAGACCTCTACCAATATGCAAATAAGGTATAGTAATGATTGTTAAAAACGTCCGTGTATGATTTTTTCATAATTATGATTGTAATGACGTGTGTATCTCGAAAAGGATTCAAACGATTGTGTGCTAAATTTAAACGGAATAAGATTTATTTTATTTAAGCAATAATTATGCGCATGAGTCATAAACAAGTAATGTATTGCGCGGTCATTGTACTGTGGTTGGCGAACAAGCTGTCAAAATTCTACTGAATTTGATTCCAATGGACCGGAATTGTGATTTATATACTCGTCTCTATCATTCCTTCTTAATTTAAATTGTGTTGTCTCTTTTATAGCTTGTTGTTGTTCTTCTTTATATCTAAACATTATGTTTGTAAATTAATGGCAATAGTCATCATAGATTATGAGGAAATCTTCGGTAGCACTGCCTCGTTAAGTACCAACTCATTAGTTTGAAATAATTATTGTCGGTAGAAAAAACCTAATAAAATCGGCATCAAGTTATTAAAACCTAGCAATACTTTAGCCAATCACAAAAACTATTAAATCTAAAAATTAATACGTGATACAAAACTTTGGATCCCCTTTTACGAATATTGCGCGGACACACGAGCATAAAATTTCGCACACTTATAGTTTATGTGTATGAGAAGTGCTAAACATTAATATTTTTCAATAATAATGTTCACAAAGTACATTAAATCAATAAATAAAACATTACCCATACTACCATGCATTTGACACACACAAACAAATGTGTAGTATCATCAGATAAAAGATCACAAATGGCTCACTAAAAAGCTTGAATACAAAATTTTGGTCTTGAGAAATAAAGATTCTTATCAACAAGATATTAAAATTTATTATGGTCGAATTTCGACCAACAGGCGACCATTAGTTAATATAAACGCATGTAACAGACGAATATAAATACGCTATATTGTGCTACATCAATAAGGAGCATGTAGGGACATCAAGAAGAAACAATAGACTAAGCAATGATCCCGAAACTTTTGATAGACATACACAAAAACATACCTTAACGCCAAGTCCTTTGCGGGATAGGTAGATATTAGGTATCAAGTACCAAATGTCACATGTCTTTGCAAAGCTGCCTGGCTGTCTTTCCTGGTTTCGAAGACTCTTGACACCAGGAAGAACATAAACCTAGATCTCATCGGGTCATCCATTCATATTCGAATTGTAATATCTGCTATGTCAATGTTTCATCTGTCAACGATATGACCGAACCAACGGAGTACCCCGTACAACCAGCATACCCAATTAATATGTTTTGTAAATAGGCTAGGTATTTGCAACAACACCCAAAAAAATTAACTACATTTTTTATGATATAAGGGATGTCTTGCAAAGAACGCTTTCTAGCGATAAGACCGCCTTTGGATCAATTTTGCGTGTAAATTAGTATTAGCTTGTAAATAATATAAGAATTAGTAATATTATAATGAAGATATATTACTGAGACATAAAATACTTATCAAAACTATACCAATACAGGGAGGATATTTTGAGAATTGTGACATTTTTCATAAAAAATAAAATAGCCACAAAAACGTGTTACGTTCAGTCAAACCCTTCGACATCTGGTCACGTCTCGTGGTTTTTTCTCATTAAACGAGTTTCGCTTTCGTTGTGCGTGATCTTGAATGCCAGAGCGCCTTTTTTGTGTGGGCAAACAAGCAGACGGATTTCCTGATATAAAGATATACTTGCATATAGGCTAAATCGCGTTATAACTTAAAAGCGACATCTATATAACCTCACTGTTTAGTTTACACTCCCAACTGAAAGACGAAAATGGCGAGCCAATAGATTGGCGATGATATGGGGTTACGAGTACTTCGGGGTTTCCTGCCTGAAATACTTACTTTACATAAAGACAGACATAAATACACGCTTTTATTAAAACAGTACGAATTTACAATAAAGATTCATATATATCTTTGCCATTAGAAAGACATAATTTTAATATCGTCTCCTGGAGGGGTAAGAATGCGCGCCGAATTTTACTAACCAGCTACGAGGCTCGGGTTCGATTACCGATGAGAGCAGACATTTGTGTGATGTCTGTAAATCTGGAAGTTCATTTTTATTCTGGTATTTATAAGTGTGTTTATATAATATATTATCCCCATGTTAATCCGGATCCGCTGAGTAGAATAGACCATGTTAGCTTTACGTTGATATCTATAGGCAGTTTCTTATTATAAGGATTAGGAGGAAAATGTATTGTTGGAAAACTCATTTACACAAGAAGCTTAAGATGTTAGCTTTACGTTGATATATATAGGCATCTTCTTGTAATAAGAATTATTAGAATTAGAAGAAAAATGTATTGTTGGTAAACTCATTTCCATAAGAAGCTTAAGATGTTAGCTTTACGTTGATATCTATAGGCATCTTCTTGTAATAAGAATTATTAGAATTAGAAGAAAAATTTATTGTTGGTAAACTCATTTCCATAAGAAGCTTAAGATGTTAGCTTTACGTTGATATCTATAGGCATCTTCTTGTAATAAGAATTATTATAATTAGAAGGAAAATATATCGATGGAAAACACATTTACTCAAGAAGCTTAAGATGTTAGCTTTACGTTGATATCTATAGATAATTTCTTATTATAAGAATTATTAGAATTAGGACAAAAATGTATTGTTGCGAATCTCATTTACAAAAGAAGCCTAAGATGTTTGCTTTACGTTGATATCTAGAAAGGAATATAAGTACTCTTTAGAGAGACATCTAGGTACGAGTATAGGCAATTTTTATAACGAGTATTAGGATTCTAGTCTGTTTGTTTGGCTATAATAAAAATCCCCCGCGGCAATTCCTTATAAAGAAACACGTTCTAGGATGATATTACAATTTGATGTCAGGTTAAAAAGTGTGTAATACGGAACGGAACGAGTTCCCAAGGAAGTGGTGTGCGGTTGGCATCGGTTACCTTCTCGGTTGAGGCAAAAACGACAAAGACTTTTGAAATCGTATTTCAAGTGAACATTATCGACACCTACAAAGAAATTATTGATACTGGCATGTTCTTTTAACCAACTATGAAAAAAAGAGGGTATCCATTTGGGCTCTTGTGTTTTTTAAGCATTAAACATACATCGATTTCTACGTCATTTGTGAACCGATTTTTTCATTAGAAAGCAGCGTTACTGGACCACAGTTGCCACAAAGTTCGATTTTGTTGATAGAATCCCAGAAAAAACTGATATGTACGATTTCCAAGTGTTGAAGCCCGGACCTACTTCTCCGCGCATCTACCTTCCTGTCAGGCAGCTCGTTAAAGGCGAGCATAGGCTTACTATCACTAACACCATGACAATAAACTAGGTGGTAGAGACTCGCAGAGACTCGCTCGAATTTGTAACACCGCCACCTATTACTTACTAAAAATGTTAATTATAAAAAAATATTACTAACAAAACATGGGTTTTTTTATTATTATTATTGTTATTCCTGCCGCGGTAACGTCGATCTTGACGTTGACACTGAAAAATTAATACCAAGATATATCTCTCGGGATAAGGCGCTCTTACACACTAGATATTTGACCATGATTCCCACAATAAAATCAAGTTTTAAATTCCAAATCCACATGGCTACGTTTCATTCAGCTAGTCTCGTAGCGCGAGTGAATGGACCGTTTTTTGTGCAAGTACACTTGTGACTTGACTAAATCAGTGTGAAATTAGTTGGGCCCGCGGCGGTCCACAGCTATAGTTTTATTTGAAATTAAGTGTAGTGTCAGTTATAGCGTGTAACAGACGCGGACGCTATAAGCGTGTTCTGTTCTACAGACTTGTGCCTTGCTGTGACATCTTATAGCGAAACTTATTAAAATAATAGAAACAAGCATTTAAAGAATCGCACATAGCAAAGTTTTTATATCACAATAAAATCCAGGGTTGATAGCGACAGCAACGATGGTATCGATGCAGATAGATTACTACTCGTGCGTGCCGTAGGTACTCGGCATATCGTAATTAACCTTCTGAATTCTCGGTTACTAAGAAAATGATCCCCTGAACCTCCTCCTCATGCAATCAAGTCCAATACCTGGACCGCTACACCACAGACATTTTAAAGACATACTTTACATATTCTAATGATACATCGTAAAAGAAAGTTTCCTGTTCGTTCATTTAGAATTTGTAAGACATTGTTTTATTTAAGAAAGGATTAGTTTAAAAGTTTATATTGTATACATTAAATGTTCGCTATTCAGTTTCCTATCCACTGTTGTTATGAATACGCGATAATTCAGATCGAGTTTTTTTTTCTTATTCGTAGCAAGAGTTTTACAGTTAATTTATTTTATAAAACACAAATATTTACTTTATTAAATATTGTAACGAAATTTAGGTCGATGAAAATCATTTTATAATTTTCTTTATTCATAAATAAGCTACACCTACATTACCTACGTACTTTTCTAATTTGCTCAATTTTAAAAATCCTCTTTTGTTTATTTATATTATCTTTAGATTATTTTTTAGGCCCTCCTTAGGATTTTAGATGACTATAACGTTTTCTTTGATCCAATTATTAAATAATAGCCTAGTAATTACAGTAGTCTTTTTGTCTTTTTCATTTAATACTTAATGTTTTATCATCGATATTATTAGGATTGTTTTTAGCATTATTTTTTCATAAACTATATGTATTACATAAACTTAATTTAGTTAATTCAATAAAAAAGGAAAAGTAACCAGTTCCGAATATAATATTATTACTATTTTATTAGTAAACAGAGACTCAAGCACAAGTAAATTTAATTTAATATTATAAACTGTAATAAATTGTAATAAAGACTATAATACAGTTAAGAAATTGAAGTAAGTACTTTACACGACGGTTAGTGGTTTGTATTCCATCACTTAATGATGACAAAATTATCTATTACCAACCCGCGAAATACCCTGCAAAAAATGCAAAAAGTTTTCTTAAACGTCTTTCAAAACCAGCTAAATTATTTGAGCTACACTTAATAAACAATTTCACGCGTAAAGTTAACACCAATTTCTACAAGCCTAACCCTTATCCGCTAAATCGTATAAGATCGCGGTAATTCAGACCACACGTCACAGTATTGAAGTATATTCACAGATAGATGGAGTGATTCATCTGTCTGTTACATAAAACTATTATAAAATTGTTTAGTGTTATATGCGTCATGAGAAAGTCAAACCATTCTAAAATAAGTTCGGATGATATTGGATATTTTTGATCTCATTCAGAATACTTGTATAAGAACATCACAATTGTTGATTTGAGTTCAGTAAAGTTAGGATGCGCGTACAGGAAATTGTATAAGTTTTTTATTCCTCAGTGCTCACCGTGATTGCTAGTTGCTACATTTGGAGGGTTAAGTAACCGGTAAAGTTACTTAAGGTGATGTTTATTTCTTACAGTCAACAAATTCGCTTATTTGCCTTTCTATAACAGATCTTCTAATAACTCTTTACAAAAGCAGCTTGTATGTTCAATGTAAATATTTTTTGTCTTTATCTAGTTAATAACTTCCTCTTGGATTGAGAACTTGTTAGTCATATTTAACCTTTATCAAACTAGAATTCATTACTTTTTGTTAAAAGTGATCGCACCATAACTTGGAACCCGAAGTGGGGTTCCAAGTTATGGTGCTGACGACCTAATTCATTCACAGTTCTATGCTTCCTAATACTTTCTAATAGGTTCTTACTGAAGAAAAAAAGAAAAAGCACTTCAAAAAAAGGTATCCTCATGCATATATCCCCGAAGAGGTGGGTAAAGGTACAACCAACCCACGACTATCTAAAGACACTAAGTTCCACAATGTGATAGGTGGCAAGCCTATCTCCAAACAGGCACATATCCAAACCCGGGCAACCATATTTTTGTTTACAAAATCAAAATACGCATTTCCTTTTATATTTGTTTCATATGCTATAAACTGACATCATGAATGTGTTCTAACATATTTTCACACTATCTATGTATACTGTTTCTGTGCTGTTCAGTTTTCGCATTTTTCACAAAAAAAAAACAAACTTTTCTTAATACATGCGATTTTTCACAATACAGTAACATTTTAAATAGTAGCAGTAATGATATAACTGTCGTAAAATGCAAGTGTTATTTGAAAAGTGTGCACACAATGGAATTCCACCACATGCCTACGTTGAAAAGTATAAAAAAAACTCACCATCTCCACCTTGACTACTGCTATGCGCGTGGTACTGCTCATCTGCGAAGTCGTACTCTACATTAGATGAGACAAATCTGCTCTCAACACTATTAAAACATAATAATACATTATTTTGTCGCAGTCGGAATGTGACGACCCCATCGCCCACTGGCGATAATCTAGAATTCGAGTTCCTAGACTAATCTACCTGCGCAATCAGTAATGATTAGGTGGTAGAGTGATTTTGCAGCAACTCTACCAGGTATCAGCACCTTATTTATTCCTGGCCTATTTCTATTATATAACGTCAATCCTCATCATGGTCATATTCCGTGCTGGAAGATAGGGCGATGGGTAAATTTGCAATTTTAAATTTCTATAATATAGCAACAAATCAGTATATCGTTTAAAAAGTTGTAATAGGCCACTGTTAGTTAGTCTCAGTAGAGTCGTTTGGTTTTTCTTTATTAACCAACTTCAAAAAGCGGAATCACCCAATTCGACTGTATGTTTGTTACGCTATTACTTGTCCAATAACAAACCGATTTTGATGATTTTTGAAAAGATTGGTCCTAATGCAGTGGTGATTTCATATTAATGTTATCATTATCCGACTGTTTGTTTACAAGTTACACTTATTTACCTACATATAACATACCATATTACATACCTATAACATCAAACCACAAGTGGGATGTTGATAAAATTTATGTGGGACGATCTTAGATTCCTTGGCCATCTTTCAAAAAACTAATTATCAATGTTCTACGAGGTGAAATAATTGAAGTTTTTTACCCTTTTACTGCGGCTATTATACCTGATCCTATTAAACATTTACCCATTTACTATCTGCCTCTCTGCCAGACAGCTCGTAAGAGGCAAGCACCGGTTCAAATAAAGTTCAGTACCAGCCAGACTACTAGTGGTAGCGTGCTGTGAAGTAACTTGTCCGGATAGGGATCCACCGCCGTACCTATTCCTGCCACCATAGTGATTCTGACATGTTCCGGTCCGGAGGATAGGATAGCCTTTAGAGTTGCACAATAGCTACAAAATTCCGGTCACAGGACAGCGACGCACCTGTAACATCTATGGTGACAATAGGTCACGCTTGGCTCCTACCATCATGCGATCCGCGTGATTGTTTCCTGACCTATTATATATAAAAAACAATCAAAGTGAACCAAATTCAAGAATTGCTATGAAGAGTTCAGGTCTACTCTGAGGATCACTGCAATCTAGATGGATCTCCTTTCATCACGCCTCTTATTCGTTAAGCTTGTAGTGTTCCACAATGCCGATGCTCTATCAAATATATGATGCTCTTAAGGATTGTCACCTTAATACTTTAGAAATTTATTCTGTGGCCATCCTGAAGGAACAATTCAAATCTATGGGATAAAAGACAATTATTGTAACTTATATACAACATTGATATCATAGGTACATCGCTGTCCTGTAGCTGGGCCATAGGCCTATTGTGCAAGTCTACCGGCTACTTTATCCACTGGAATGGAACATGAACCTGTGGCCTGACATGCCTAATTTGCAGTCTAGTAAGTGCAACAATATTTGTTTGATTTGACATAAAACATATGTTATAATTTTAACTTTTATAATTTTTCCGTGCTTGAGATGTTTCACAAATTTTTAAATGAGTTTATCTCAGGCTGAATTTATAATTTGGTAGAATTATCTATAGCAGATAAAGTAATTTAAAGTTTAACTTCATGATTGAAATTCTTGGTAGTTGTAATAGCCGAACCGTCGTTGAGACAAAGGGTACGAGTTCACACCCTGTTCGAGTTTTTCTTTTACTATTTAAAAAAATGACGAAATATATAATGCAGTACATAAACTAAATGTATTCATAAATAATCAATACACAGTATTGAACTACTTTTTCATTTCTTATTACATGAGCTTAATACACTGTGAATAATAAGAAAATAAAAAAAAGTCCTTTAAATCCATTAACAATTCTTATGTGTCTGACGGTAAGTTTGCTTACCTTTCTCTCTACTTTGGTGGTTAAAAAACATTGACTATGTAAGGATGTAACGACCCCCTCGCTCACTAGCGAAATAAAGAAGCAAATAAGACAATCTGGATTATTTTACACGTTTTTGTGTTCTGAGTTAGAGGGTAAGGTTGCAGTTAAATTTGTTATGCAAGAAAAATATGGAAGTTATTCAATACATATCCTCAGATTGGCAACGCACTCTTGACATCCTAGATATTTTAGGCAATTTTTTTTTAACATCAGGAAATCCGATTTCTCATTTTCCTTTTCTATAATACTATAAAAAAGTCTGCTTCTTACCTCCATTTCTGTGGTCATTGTTAATAAGTTCTTGGCTCTGTAACGTTGGAGCATGAATAAGGACTTTGTGTTGAGGACTATGGGGGTCTATCCCCTCCACTTCCAACAAGGTTGCATGGGTTTCGTAGCCAGGAACAACTAGAGGTGGTGGCAGATCCATTGCACTATACTCGTTGAACTTCGATGAATTTGTACACTGTTCTTTTGGCACTACACTGTCTAAATCACTTTACTTTGCACTGTTTGTAATTTTGTTATTTGAGTCACATTATTTGTCCTTCACCGCAGCCTCTTACGAATTTTGAAAAGTGATTTCTGCATTCTCTGCAACAAAAATAATCATTTTAAATTTTTGACTTAGCCCCTGCAAAAATTTCGATCAGCTATAAAAAAATCTATATCGAAATCGAGGCTTTTGTTTAGGAGTTACAGTGTCAAAAACACATACAGAGAGAAAGAGAAAGAGTGAGAGGTGAGACCTATAACACCCTTCTTTTTCGTTGTGGCTGTAATAAATATTTATAATAAACTAGCTGTCCCGGCGAACTTCGTTCCTACCGTTTGGTTTGGAAAATAATAAAGTATTATTTTTCATATTTTCCCTGTAACTTTCCCGGATTTTTCTATATAAAAACCTTCTCCTGATAATAACTAACACAATAAAAAAGGAATTAGCCAAATCAGTCCAGTCGTTCGGAAGTTATGCGCTTACCAACACATTTAGCGATTCATTTTTATATTATAGATAATACCAATTGAAATTTGATATGAGTTGTGTTCAAATGAGGTAGAGTTTTGCGATGGTCCGGCTATCTCAACTTCAGTGCTTATCATTTTAGTTTAGATGGTTGAGATTAGGGTAAAAGTGAGTTAACTTTAGCTTAGTAAATCACTTACGACATCTTTGATGTAAATAAACTACGAATATAATTTCCAACTAGAAAATCAGTATGTCAGAACTTTTTACCTTTATAAAAACTCTTATTCAGCATATTATTTTGAATTTAATTATTGTTAGAAAAAAAGTACCTTATGTATTGCATAATATACGACACCCGCGTATTTGCCAGTATAAATCACAAGAGCTTCCGTTTTGCAAATAAAATGTGTTTATTTATTTAAACAGAATGCCCGGGTTCGTGCCCGGGCCGGTCCATTGTTCGTTTTCTTAGTATGAAGCCACGAAAGATGGATACGCTATAGCGCTAATACTGTTCTGAATATCAAATAAAATCTATCTAGTGCCGATTATATGGTATCTAGTGTTCAGTCTAAAAGAATACTTAATGCTTTCCTACTAAGCTGATAGCAAGAAAAGAACGTCGATTTATTTGTCACTTACAAAAAATCTAAAGGAAACAAAAAACTCAATGCTATAACGAAGGTTGCATTTGAATCAGACATTTAAAGTAGTGAAAATGGTAGTTATTATATAAATTTATAAATTTGTTTGTCTTCTTAAAAAATGTAAAACATAAACGAAACATTGTTTTTCTTAATACTTAAGAATTTGCTTTAGATTACAGTAAAGCTGTTGTAATTAAACCTATGTGATACATTTTTAAGCAAAACTCCAAGATATTTCGGTTCATGTTAAGGATTCAAGGATCTGATTTTCGTTTGTTTTGTTATTACATTATCTTAAATAGGAAATAATCAATATTTTATATTATGATACAGTTCTATTAATGCTGTGGTTAGCATTGTACATTTTTATACATAGATATTAAGTTACACTTTTAAATATCAGCACTTAGTTGAATTCAATTAAATACACATTTTTTCAAAAATGTAGTGTCTTAAAATTTAATACAATGTCTCCAAAAATGTAATATAATATCTTAAATAGAATATATTGTGAAAAAATATAAGGGTTATTTGAAAAGTATTAATTTATGTAACACTAGTTGTTGCCCACAGCGTCGACCGCGTGGTCCCATAGTATCATTTTTTCGGGATAAAAACTATCCTATATGGTAATCCAAGTATGTGCCAAATTTCATGAAAATCGGTTCAGAAGTTTTTACGTGAAGAAATAACTAACAAATGTACAAACTTTCGCATTTATAATATAAGTAGGACACGTCAGATTAGAATTAGTGCTCGTTACTGTTATCTTCTATTGGTGATATTGGTTGGTATATTTATTATTCTTACTATCAGGAAATCGCTTTACTTGTTCGTTTTTATCACCATAAAAATATTTATCGAAATTTACAAATAATTATTATCAGGTATCCTTTTTGGCATGACATATCCATAATTTACAGATCCATGTAACTCCAGTACAAAAGCTCGTCTACAAACCGCATCCAGAAGAACCTTTGTTTAAATTCAAATGATTTTCCTGCATTTGCTTATATTTTGAATTAAATAACATACTTTATTAAGGAGAAATGAAAAAATCTTTAGAACGAGTTAATGTTAAAAAAAAGTATGAAAATGTAATGTGCGAGCTAATTTAAAAACATGTGAACCCTATTTCACAAAAATAAATATTTAAAATCGTCAAAAAAAAGTACGCGTTGTATGTTTTGTTAACAAATCGTAATATTAAAACGTGAAGCAAAAACTTTGGACCCCCTTTTATGAAAATTGCGCAGACGGAGGAGTATTAAATTAAGCACACTTAGTTTATGTGTATAATAATACTTATGAGGTGCATTAAATAAAAAAAGAGAGTATTTTCACGCCCATACCCCCAAAAAACAGAGGCACAACCAGGGCACCCACCAATAACCGAAGATAATAATTCCCATAGTGACATTATGGGAAGTGGCAAGCCTATCGCCAACCGGGCACATCTACAATTACGGGCAACGTTATTTTTTTAAGAATTGAAAATACTCATTCTAAATTTTACGGAAAACAGACAATTATCTAAAATAAATTCGATCTGTCGAGAATATTAATGGTTTAATTTTAAAAAGCCACCCCTCTGCTTATAATAATAATAATGACATTAATGATAAATATCCTTGTGCAGGTTACACAAATTGAACCTAACCCCAAAATAAGCAAATTATACGTTTGTGTTCTGGGTGTTAGTCAACGATATTATTACATACAAATACTTAAATAGATATCACAATAAATTAGTAAAGACCCAGACTCGGAAATGCAGACATTTAAATGTTCTTCGTACAAATGCTCGCCCCCGAACCCCGCTTGTACTCTAGCCCCTCGACCAACGAGGCGTTTTAAAAATATGTAACTTCAATAATACTTCAAAATTTCTTTTACACCTTCATAATTAAGTTTTTCCTGTACAAATAAAACTAATAAAAATATAGCCTATGACCACTTCCACAAAAAGGTTACCAGACAAGGCTATGGGAATGACTAACACAATACAATGTGCTACACAACGTACGCAGAACGCAAGGCGGGTCTTTAGATATTTATATTTTTTTTACCTTAACTGAACACTTAAGCGAAATAAGTTTTAGGCTGATTAAATACACTGTTCATCAACATTACTAAAAAACTTTATTACCTTTTTGGAAGTCCGTTTCAATGAAAAAAGTCTCCGGTACGGTATTTACATATTTAATAAGCTAAAAAACATTTGTTAATATTTTAGTTATTGACCTTTAAAGTTTAATATTTATTGAGTTTTAATTAAGTTTTCGCTAAGTGTTTGCAAAAGCGCTAAGACAAATAAAAAAAACGTTGTAAAACCTATTTTATAATTATTGTTCAGTTTATCTTTCTTTAAATAAGGTATGAAACAAAAAGTTTTCGCTTCTGTAGTCTAGTGGTTCATTCGCGATGTTTACATACATAACTTATTGTGTGACTAACTATCACCGGTTGATCTTGGCGGCTCTTGTCGTAGCTACCTGTTCTGCCTGCCTCCCTCTTCGTGGATTTTGGAGGGAGAGATACTTTTATAAAATAAAAAAACAGTTTTTATTTATTTCTAAACCTTCTATTGTTTTAATATCAAAAATATCTTCAAACCAGTCTACAAAAGCCGCTCTCGTGTATCATTCCCACGTGCTATTCAGACGTATCTTATGTATTTATCGTATATTTGTTGTGAGCTTACAAACATGTATAATTATGTTTAAGTCAATGACCTTCAAAATATAATTCTTTAGCCCTCTTATTTTGAGTCAAACTATGTAACTTAGTTGTCTTAAGGACAATAGTGAACCTATACCATTTTATTAATAAACATAGTAAGAGTAAAGTTTACTTGATATTGTAGTCACAATGCAGTATAATAAAGACTTTAATACCAAGTTGATCCTTGGAGTACTTTAGTTCAAGTTTATTAAGAAGACGAATAATTTTAATGATAAATCAGAAATTAGTAATTTTTAAGCGGTGATTACTAGCAGTAACGGGTAGAATTTTGTGGTGACACACTGGTATCACCAACTCGTTAATTCCTGTTGGAAGGAAATCTGTCTAATTGTTTCATAAAAAGTATGAATAAAGTTTACAACGTCTCGTAGATATATAAAGATATTGAGTGTTTCTGGTTATGACAAAGCCAGTCTGTCTGACTGTCTGTCTGTTTATTTCATAATGCTATAAAACATTTTTAATAGGTATAAGTAGATATTATAATTTTTATGTAGTTCTTAATTTGATATTAGATATGTCTTCAGATGGCAAAAATGTTAAAAATAAGAAGACGGGCCAGCAATTGCTACGGTCATAACAATGCTATCGTCGTTTTCCGATTCATAGAATAAAGTAGCTGATAAAGTTATATTGAAAGCTCAACCTTTTGGTTGCAAGGTTCAAAACGAATGATTCTATTTTTATTCCGTAAAAAAATACATTTCAATAAGAAACTACAACACAAAATCTCATGATTTTTTTGTGAACCGACAGTTTTCAGTTGACTTTTTTTACAAAAATCTACACAGGGTCTTAAATGAAGAAGAACATATAAGTCAAAAATAAAATTTATTCATCTTTGTAAAAGTTTTGTCGATTAATTTGTATATAATATATAAAATGAATGCCTATTTCCATTGGTTATTGGAAAATTAGCATTGGAACAATATTGCTAATTCTTTTTTGTCTCGTTAATTACTTTTAACAGAAGTTTTATATAAGGATTCCTGGAAAAATCCGGGCTCCTTTGCAGAATAGACCATCTGCCTTTCTTGCCAGGCAGCTCGTAAAAGGCGAGCATAGTCTTATCATTACTAACACCGTGACAACTGACTAAGTGATAGAGTTTTGCAGCGACTCACGAGGATTGGTACCACCGCCTTACCTATTCCTGACGCCATAACGTCATGATGTGTTCCGGTTTGGAGGGTAAGGTAGCCGGTAAACTTACTTTTGCTCTAGGTCTAACATCTCGGCCTCAGATTGGCAACGCACCATTACCAACTTTGATGTCTCTAGGCGGTGTGAATTTCTTACCATCAGGAAATCCGTCTGCTTGTTTGCCTTCCAATATCATAAAAAAAAGATATATGAAGATATTGAGTGTTTCTGGTTATGACAGAACCAGTCTGTCTGACCGTCTGTCTGTTTATTTCATAATGCTATAAAATGTTTTTGATAGGTATATTTAGATATTATATTTTTATGTAGTTCTTAATTTGATATTTTTAGCCGGTTATTTGTAAAATGCATATCAGATATCTCTTCACATGACAAAACTTTAAAAAATAAGAAGACAGGACAGCAATTGCTCCCGTAATAACAATGCTAGTCACTGTCTTGTTTCGATTTATAGAGCTATTTCGAAAGCCTCTTGGTTGCAAGGTTCAACACGAATGAATCTACATAAAAAATCTACACAGGGTCTTAAATAAAGAAACAGATACAAAATAAATCTATCCATATTTGTAAAAGTTTCGTCTATTAACTTATAATAAATACCTATTTCTATCGGTAATTACGGGTAAACGGATGGACCAATATTGCTAACTCTTTTATTGTCGTGCTAATTACTTTCAGCGGAAGATTTATAAAAAATTAAAATATATGTAGTCAGAACAGGACCACGTTTGTCAGGTCAACTAGTTTATCATTAATATTAAAATACTTTAACAAGTTTTCAGTTATTAGTCATGAGTTTCTTACTTATAACTTAAATGTGTTCTCATATCTTGTATATAACGGTGTACATACAATTTTACATGGCAACACAGAACAATACTTTCAAATGTTTCTTAAGTCTACATTACAATAATTTGATTGCTATTATAAAAAAATAGTAAAAGTAGACAAATTTGTCGCGTCCGGATTGAACCCGCTAACGAGATAATGACGTGAGAACTAAGCAGCCACTCGACACCCACGACCAGTAGATAACATATTATTACCTATTTGACATCCAAAAATCAAATCTTAACGAGATTCAAATCTATTGTTTTAACCAGCTCCAAAAAAGAGGAAGTTATCAATTATACTGTTTTATTTAATTTTTTGTTACGCGATAACTCGGCTATTAACAGAGTTTGATAGTTATTAAAGTGAAATTTATGGTACTTCACAAGAAAACACTGTATGTTTTCGCCGTACATAAGAATGAAGGAATAATAATATGTGGATGATATATGGAAGATTAAGGTGCCAGACCTTAATCTTTCTACATAATACTGATTGTCACACCCCCGAAACTAGGACACGAAAATGGCTCCAACTTTACGGAGGAAAAGATATGACGGTGATATTAATTCGACAATGCCATGGCACCTAGTCTGACTGATTACCCTAGTGGGATAATTCAAGACAATCTCTATTGTAACTGGTCTAACGTCGGTTTTCACCATTCTCGTTTTCTAGAGAGTAAAGTATCCGGTATACATACTTAAATGCAAAATGCTTATAATCAAGTACTCAAGTAGGCAAAGCATATAACATCTGTGGTGTCTACTAATAAATATTACGCACCCGTTGATCTGGTGTGTAACTTCACTTTTGGCGACAAAAATATAGTTACACACCAGATCAACGGGCGCGTAAGTTTTATTAGTAAGGGGGTTCGTATATTTTTCTTAAGAAACCTGCCGTCTATTTTCCTATTAATACTACAAAAAAGTCTTTTTACGTCCGTCTTATTAAGTCCAAAATCAAGCTGCTAGATTACAAAAGGCGATTATAGAAAAAGAAAATGAAAATATCCACAAGAACGCGCATCTTAACAAAAGATATTTTTGCCAACACTAATTACTTATAATGAAGATCTTCAAATCAAGCGTCTACAAGATGGCGGATTTTCACGTATGAGCAAAAACCGGTGACATTGAACTGTGAACAATTGTTACGTTAACGAATGGACAAAGGTATTTTTAATTATTGTAGTTAAGGTGACAATTATTTTGAATAATATGAAATAAAACAGTTTTACATTCTTCATCTCGTTCATTGAGACCGATTCATTCATTCTCTCGACTGTCTTGAAGGTTAATACATATATACGCGTAACGTCTTAGGTTCAATTCCCTTTAGGAACATACATTTTTATGATAAAAATAGATGTATGTCTGTATTTCCAAATCTATCTGATTATTAAATTTGTTTCAATATTTACTCATTACACAATTATTACACATATCATTTGTCTAGATATAATTATTTATTTTGAGTAGTTATTTATATGTTTCATTTACATTTTATTAAGAACTGAAATTAATGCTGCTGCTAAAGCTGTTAATTTTTTTGTTGTAGCAGCATCAAAAGTTACCAAATGTATTTTATCCCTATATAACCTATAGAAAATAATCTTAGTTATATACATAATATCTTCCCCCTGATATCCCTAAAGAAGCAAAAGCACCCAGGACTAGCCGAATATACTAAGTCTCACAATGTGATATATGGTGAGCCAATCCCGAGTGTTTTATTATAAAATTAAAAAATACTTTTTTCTTTATTACCCAACCTGATCGAATCATGTAATCAAGTCCAACATCGGATCGCTAGATCATAGATGCGATCTTAATTATCTCAATAAAAAAATCTTTCATATATTTTATTCCTTGTCCATTTGTTAATTATTATTAAAGATTTTATTTCAATATTTTGTTGAGTGGAAGTTTTTTTATGATATTGGAAGGCAAACTAGTGGACGGATTTCCTAATAACAAGAAATTAGACACCAAAGATGGTAATGATGTCTTGCCAACTTAGGCCGAGATGTTAAGCCTCAAGCAAAAGTAAGTTTAACGGCTACCTTACTCTCGGAACCGGAGCACGTCAACTGACGTAATGGCGGCAGGAATAGGTAAGCCGGTGGTACCAAGCCGGCCGTTTTTCTGCGAAACTCTACTACCTAGCAGGATGTCACGGTGGTAGTGACGGGAAGCCGAGCATAGGCTTACCGTTTTACGAGCTGCCTGGCAGGAAGGCAGATGGCGTATTCTACAAAGGAGCCTACATCAACCAAGTTAACGAAATACAGTTTCTCGTAAAAAATAAAACTCATGGTTATACTACTTATTGTAGGCAAATAATTAGGATTCAAAAACTTGTATATTTATTTAAAAGTTTGGCACAATCAGACTTTTTAAGAGTCATTCTAATTTTGGAAGTAGTCATTAAAATGCGTGCAAATGAAAACCTTTCAATATTTTTATGAGTTAGCAGGAAACTGGCTTACAAAATATGAAGAAAGTTCTAAAGTTGCTCTATACTTTAGTCAAGAGTATGACATAAATACAAATGTAGTCAGAATAATGTCAGACGGACCATCGTGCACAGTTGAACAATGATATGCAATAAGGACGCAATCCCCCTTCCTATTCCCCTGTTTTGGTTCAGCCTGCTTTGCAGAATACACCATCTGCCTTCCTGCCAGGCAGCTTGTAAAAGGCGAGCATAAGTTCACCGTCACTAACGCTGTGACATCTGACTAGGTGGTGGAATTTCGATGCGACTTTTTCTAATACTTAACTATTCCTACTGCTAAACATCAGTGCTTGACACCGATGTGGGTTGGTTCGGAGGATAAGGTATCCGGTAAACTTACTTATCGAAGCCTACCATACCGGCGCCAGGTTGGCAATGCGTCATTATCACCTTTGGCTCGTCTTCGTGTTTGTCATCCAATATCACTACATAGTATAAAACAAAGTCGCGTTCTCTGTCCCTATGTCCCTTTGTATGCTTAAATCTTTCAAACTATGCAACGGATTTTGATACGATTTTTAATGGATAAAGAGTTTAAAGAGGAAAGCTTATATGTATATTTTATACCCGTGCAAAGCCGGGGCGGGCCACTTGTCTATCATAAATAAATTCTATAAAATATATCTGAGAAAAAATCGAATGGAAATAAGTATCTCCATAGCATAGAGTCCATACATGTAAGTTGCTACTGTATTGTTTTTCTATTTATTAATATCTCTACAGAAATTGAATGTCGAACTGTTGATTTTGGCATCGATAAATTTCGAGTCTTCAGGCGTTCTACACGCTATCGTTCGTGTTAAAAGTTCTCTTGTTTTTATGAAGGTATTAAAATCTGTATCTTCACGCCCATATCTCCGAAAGAGTAGGCAGATGCACAACTAGTGCACCCACTACTAGCCGAAGACACTGAGTCCTACAATGTGATAGGTGGCAAGCCTATCGTTAACCGGACACATATCCAATCCCGATCAACTTTTTTTTTTAATTAAAAAATTGGAAAAACAGAGTTTTTCTTTTTGTTGTCCGTTCCGGGAATCTAACCCGGGATCTCAAGCAGTCAAGTCCAACACCTGGATCGCTAGACTCAGAGGCGATTTTTAAAATCTGTTACGCACTTTTAGAATGCTTATTATATAGCTTTCTAATTGCGTATTTTATAAAACAGGATTTTGAGATTTTATATTCTGTTTAAAAAATAGAATTATGTTAGTCTTACTCAAACTCCAGAGTAGCTTTACTGAATTCAATGATTATTTCTATATGTTTTTCGCGTAATCAAAAAGATTGCTTAAGATAAAGGAAAATTTCCCGGAAATGGTGATGATTTGCTTATAATAAAAATCCATTAATGTTAGTCACAATGGCCTTCAGAATTCTATAAAAACGAAACTCGTAGGTATATAAAAATACATATGTAAGACTTGTGATTTTCTTTTCTTTATAAAGTAAGTGGCACGCACTTATGATATATTGCATAACCCTGTCAGTGCTGTATTAAAGTCAACTCATTATGTAAGAATCGAAATTCACTACTCGCCCTTTAATACCATCGCCCTCGTTTAAATTTTCATGCGCTTACGCAGGGGTCAGCTCAAATCTACCGTAAAATTGCTATTGTTTACAAAATAACTCATTTTTAGGAGTTTTTTTATTAAATGTTACGGTTGAGCTATAATTGGGGGTAACTTATGTAAGGGAATTCGTGTTGAAATGAAGCGTTATGTAGTATGCGTAATAGGCTTTTTGTCATCGGATACTATTGGATATTGGATGGACTACAAAAAGTGCTACCACTTTCGCCTACTAAAAGAAGCATTTTTCATTTATTTTAACAGATTTTACCAAAATAAGGAGATTCTACGTTCGACTTGCAAGTCGCATCTTTTTATGTATGTTATTCGATTTCTACTTTATTCTTGAACCGATTTTTTTTTATTTGCGACACCGTACTTCCAAAGAGTTCCCGTTGCTACCAAATCTGGATCTATTGATCTAATCCCCGAAAGTTTTAGAAAAATACGTAAGTTTTATATAAGTAGATGATTTACTTATTGACTTATTGATTTACTTATTGATTATTATGAACTTGCAATTGTTGAAATGTTGAAAATACATAATTATGATTAACAAGTGCCACTGTCCGCACCAACCGTGGATACAACAACTGAGTACTCAGTTATTGGGTATTTGGACGTAAAATATTTGTTAGCAATAGAATTTGTTTCAAGAATTTTATGAAATTACCTTCATGAGTACAACCGATAAGCTTAAGTAATAAATGAAATGTTTTGTAAAAGAGTAGAAGTGTATTTTGATGATCGTATTTATGTTATTGAGTCTAAACTGCGTAAAATTTTTGTGGTACTAATCCGAAAGCATTTTTGTAAGGCTGTTTCTGATTTTTGTATTATTTTTAGGCTTATTTACGAGTAGAACATGCACAGTTTGAAGAAAATAGAAATTTTTCTGTGCGTATTTTTCAAAAATATTTTCAGTAATACTAATTGCTTTCGGTAGAAAATGGCTTTAATTTTCAAGTTTTTTCTTCGAATAGAAATCATCAAATTAATATTAGTTCAGAACGCTTAGGATGTACGATTTACTTGCACGACATTAGTAAAACATTTTGAAAAAATAATTTTGTTACCTACTAGCCGGCATAGTGAACTTTGGTTGCTAACAATAGTATGTATCAAATTTAAATACAGTTTTTCCTATTTTTCTTGCAATTACAAAATGTGTCTCTGAATAAGCATTTTCCTTGTGCTTAAGAAGTATATTTTAACAAAAATAGCACAATTTGGTGGAGCCAAAAAAGCCAACTGGTATATGAAAAATTTATTAATGCAATAAAGTGTATCTATTTTAATACTTCACATGGAAATATATTTTGCACTTAGTAATAAAAAAATCTAGTATTTTTAAAATTTAACACTTTCACATACAAAGCATCATTACACAAAAACCAATCAGATTTATAAATATTTATAAAACAAAAAAGGCACCCCAAAAATCAAAGTCAACCATCACTTAATCATAAATTACGTGTTTCCGTATCAAAATACCCCTAAATCATAACATTTTCCCACTTGTTAGCGGAAATCAGAATTAAATATGCGCTTTATTCAAATAACCAAGTTAATTGTAGTTAACTTGTCACGCGATGCTCACCGAGGCGACTTCTACCATCGGCATGCGGAGGGTTAAACTTAATTTATGTTCGGGGTTAAAGTATGGGAATTATTTTATTTTTTTATGTGATAAGATAGTTTATAAGCAGACGGTTTTCGTGGTGTTAAAAGACAACTGTTGCCTACAGACAACATGGATGTTACTGCTGCATTATTGAACTATGGGCGAGATATAACGTCACATGTGCAGCTCTTCTGGTACTTATTAGTGAGCACTAGTTTGGTGGCAGGAATAGGTAAGGCGGTAGTACAAATCAAAGCGATTTGTCACATATGACTTGAAGATTCATATTTTTAAAAAAGTATATTCACGCCCATATTCCCGAAGAGGTAGGCAGAGGTACAACCAGGGCACCCACGACTAGCCGAAGATAATTTTCATCTGATATATTATAGCGATTAATTAAAAAAAAGACATGCCACCTGAGTTTATTATGTCGGATAGATTCAGTAAACACTGGCCAAATGGCCACGATTCCGATCCGGTGGTAGTTTATAGAAATATTGATGCATACAAATAGGTCCTTTTTTTATGGTCAATGTGAATAATAGTATATCAAATTCTGATCCTCAAATGCTTGTCTATATTAAAAAAAACAATATGAGAATCCTGGTTTTGCCAAATATATATATCTAAATCACGTGTGTGAATATAGAAACATTTTAAAGCAGTTTCTCAAGGAGGCAACTTCACTACAGATGGGTGTGCATCTTAAAATGTCGCTCTCCACTGCAACTTCATGTTGTAACTTTTATGTGACGGAACTTAAAATTTCACTCTAATCATTTTTTCATAACGCGCCTAAAGAAATTTAACTTAAAAATATGAGATACGTCAATTTCCAGACATAGGAAAGTAACACCTTTTCCTTTCAAGCTTATACCAATGACATAATATAGTTTTGCATTGTACAAAAGTTCGCACGACCCCGGCATTGAACCTTGGACCGTGGGAATGCTCCAATAAGATTAGTGGGTAACATTCTTAACGCTTTATGACTTGGTACATAATATGCATGTATTTTACTTTTATTTTCCATTAGATTATTCTGTGCAAGTTTTCATTCTAATCAGCACAGCAATTGAACCGACCAGAGTTGTATTACTATAGATTTGTTTCATATTTCCTGTCTGAATTAATCAAAATGGTAATAAATTATTATGTAGGAAGTTGTTTATTTTTATACATATATACAAACATAAAAAATATTATTAAGTAAACGTACATTTCGTAAATATTTATTGCCTAGAATTATGTCTTTCTGAAACAAATTGCCGTTAGCGATGTTTCTAAGACAATACCACTTTAACACGCCCAAGAAAAGAGCTTTTTTATCCCTAAACGGTTGGTAAAGCAACTGTGAGACCCTCGGTGATGCTTGGGCGTCTACAACTATTCGCTTTTC